>CAUYPK010163548.1:0-13036 GCA_963574355.1 Loris lydekkerianus
TTCTGTGCTTGAGCCATGCAGACTTCTCCCCAAAGTCCCTTTGATTTAACCATCATCTACCCTTTCATGATCTGTTCATATCTTTTTTTTTTTTTTAATTAAATCATAGCTGTGTACATTAATGCAATCATGGGGTACAATGTGCTGGTTTTATATACAATTTGAAATGTTTTCATCAAACTGGTTAACATAGCCTTCACGGCATTTTCTTAGTTATTGTGTTAAGACATTTATGTTCTACATACTAAATGTTAGTAAATTTCACACATACCTTTGTAAGATGCACCATAGCTGCGGTCTCACCAATTACTCTCCCTTCACTAATTCTCCCCCCTTCCCTTCCCTCCCTCTCCCCTTTCCTCTTCTTAATGGGCTATAACTGGGTTATAGATTTCATAAGAAAGCTATAAATTGGTTTCATAGTAAGACTGAGTACATTGGATACTTTTTCTTCCATTCTTGAGATATCTTAACTCCAGACTTTACCCACCATGGCACTCTCCATGTTTCCATACCCATGAAGAATTTAGCTCTGGAATTTCTATTCCTCCACAAACAAGTTAGCTTTGTATAAGGCACCTTATTCCTCAATCTGAGAAATACAGTTTCCTCAAATAACTAAAAACACTAAAATTTCTGCTGATTGATTGATTTAAAATGTGGTTATATAGGTCCAGTGTCATGCCTGTAATCCTAGCATTTTGGGAGGTCAAGGCTGGAAGGTCACAGACATTAGGAGCTGTAGACCAGTCCAGGCAAGAAGAAGGAAAATATAAGCTCTTAAAGGAATATGGCATCTCTGACAAGGAACAGCATCAGGACTATGTCACTTTCTCCTGATACTTGTGTCACTAACTCAATAAGAACGTTGTCTGAAAGGGTTCCAAGGACAGGTGAAGAAGACTAAAATTCATCCTAAACTAAACTGCAACTTATGAAGTTTAAATTCCTTCCTTACGATCAGAAAGGGACATGTGAAATACTCAACCTGTGGGATCAGAAGTATCCTGCTCTCTCACAGCCCCAGACCTGAAATATTCTGAAATATCAGTGTCACACTAAACACATTATAAATCCTTGAAGTAAACCACTTGGAATTAGCCAAAAGCTGTGTGGAATGCACCAATCTATGTGGATCAAGTCACATTGAGAATAATAGCCTATTCTGTCCCAGAAAATTCACAAGAAATCTTGTAACTTCTAGTAAAGTGTCCATGGAACCATAAATCTTTACTGACAAATAAGCAATTATTTCCAGCTTTATTACCTAAAATTATCTCTGTGTTTTTCAGACTTAAAAAACCTCTTCCCAATTGGGATCTTCTAACACCAACATCTATTAAATACCTTCCAAATACCCAAAGAAAGACTTCAAAAGACCTCTTGCCATAATAACTATTTTGATCCCAGTTAGATGTAAGTTCCCCCGATACACTTCCTTCATAAAAATTATAGCACATTCTTGTGATGAATCTCCATATTTCAATTAAAAATTGTACTAACTACTATTTTTGAGCACCTAGTATGAAAGATAAAGAAACCAGTACAAAATCACAGTGAGTCAGAAGCAGAGTCAGGCTTTAAACTGAAGCCCATTTGATTTTGAGACCTGTGCTGTTTTAAAAATATATATTTCTAATTTATAAACCATAGTTGTATACAGTTTTATATCTTAATATAAGCATAGCATTGGAATTTTATTTTATTTTTTTAATTAAATCATAGCTGCATACATTGATATGATCATGGGGCATCATACACTAGCTTCACAGACCATTTGACATTTTCATCACAGTAGTTAACATAGCCTTCCTGGCATTTTCCCAGTTACCGTGCCAAGACATTTACATTCCACATTTACTAAGTTTCACAGATACCCTTGAAAGATGCCCCGCGGGTGTAATCCCACCAGTACCCCTCCCTCCGCCCACCTCCCCCCTCCCTCCTCTCCCTTTCCCCCTTTCCCCTATTCTTAGATTGTAACTGGCTTATAGCTTTCATGTGAAAGCCCTAAATTAGTTTCATAGTAGGGCTGAGTACACTGGGTACTTTTTCTTCCATTCTTGAGATACTTTACTAAGAAGAATATGTTCCTCGATCCATGAATAGATTAATAAATTGTGGTATATGTACACCAGGGAATATTATGCAGCCTTAAAGAAAGATGGAGACTTTACCTCTTTCATGTTTACATGGATAAGTGCTATTGTTGTCTAGATGAGAAGACAGATTCTTCGTGGGCCCTACCATTCATGTCAGAATCCTCCTTCTCAATCTCTGTCCTTGTGTTATAAGGTTCTGATTTTGTTTTTATCATGTTTTACTTTTGCTTTATTTTGACTTTGCTTTGCTCTACCTTTGCTTACTTCTTAAGGTCATATCTTCGATTATTTATTTCAAATCTACTTTGCTGATATAAGCATTTAGAACCATAGGTTTTCCTTGCAACATTATGTTAATTAGATTTCACATGCTGAAATATGCTATTGCTCCTCTTTCTTCATTTCAAAATATTTTGTAATAATCTTTGTAGTTTTTTTGTACATTAACATAAGGGTTATAAAAATTATACTGTATAATTTTTGAATTCTTGAGGATTTTTTAGATGCTTTAAAAATGGATTTCAATTCTAATTCTTTATATTCAAAGAATTACCTTGTAATTCTATTACTTTTAATTAATTTAAAATTGTTCATAGACTACTTTCTAGATTCTACATTATAAGAATCTTCATGAATAATTCTGACCAGAGTCTAAATGCATTGCCTGAAGGGTTCAAGTATCTCAGCAAAGTGATGATGAAACTAAAAATTCATGACCTCTATCTGTAGATTTTCTTTTAACTGATTATATTCTGTCAACAAAACATAGCACTGTTGATAATTAGGACTCTATTATTTAGATTATCAATCTGCCCAGCCTATTAATTATGCAAAACATTTGAAGAATATTCTTTGTTTTTAAATAGGGCTGATCTCAAAACTGGATTATGCAGATTTATAGTTGTTTACTAGCCTCCAAAGTTAATCTCTCAATTTCATTTTCCCCATCAAGAGTCACAAACAAGAGAACTCACCTCAGGTAAATATTAATTAAAGAAGAAATGCTACAAACATTATGTAGATGCCTAAGAAATATTCACGACCTTCCTAGACACGATTTTTTTTTTCCTTACTGTCAGAGGACTTAAAATGCAAATCAAAGGAAGAAATTGTAAGGCATGATTCTGTTTTTTACGTGTTTATTTGTCCCTGTTTTAGAAAAGATTTTGCAGAAGCAAGACTTAAATCTCCTTTCTAATGGAGGGATTTAATTTGTATGTGTGTTACAATTATTGTTTTGCAGGAAACATAATTTAAAATTTTGCTGTTGTTAGAAGTAGGTATTTATTCTAGGTTGATTTAAATTTATCATTACAATATTAAAATAAATACACATTGAATTAGATTGCCTCTGTCCCGCTGAAATAATTTGCTTCTTTTAAATAGCAGAGACCATTCATAACTTACCCATATTGTGTTTATCTAGGAATTTGCAATATCACAAGTAACTAACACAAGCTATGTGCAGCTTAAATTTTTGTAATTCTACATTTTTTTCTTTAAATCTCATTAGAACAAAGTATCCCCCAATTACTAACCACTAACTAGTCCCTTAAATAATTGTTTATCAAATCCATCAATCTTTTGGATGTGTATTTTTCATATAGAATCAAAAGTAGACAATCCTTCATTCATTTCATGGATTTTGTGCCATCAGCTAAATTGAGATATCCTAATAATTGACCCTGTCTAGTATTGTATGCCTTTTCATTTTGGTTGGCATTCTACATGCTAATGTTCTCACAGACAAGTTCCAATAACCTTTTATACATATAATACTAAACCTTACGAATAAATATATCTATGAACATTTTATAAGGAAACTAAAAGTTATAGTGAGAATCACTCTTTTTAACTTACTGTAACCCATAAGGCAGCTAAGTGAATTAGGTTCCCTGCACTGCTCTGGGTAGCTTGATATTTTCAAATGCTCAGAATAGATCATTTTGAAAATTAATTTTTGCCTTTTCCAAATCCACAGATGTTTTTAGCATCAAAAATGCAGATAAATGTGTCTAACTGCCAGAAACGTCATTTTGTATAAATTTCTGCAAAAATACTTTTCTGGGGGAATGACTATAGAAGTTTGAGTTTACTTTTAACTTTAAGGGTTTTTTGGGATTTTTTTGGGGTTTTCCCCCCATTTGCTTATATGTCCTGCATGTGTTTCTTATCTACCCTTCCATTTTTGTATAAGAACAAAGCTTCCTCATTGAACTCCGAAGGCGTTTGTAAAGTACAGTAGACGTTTACACAGCAGAGGACACGACTAGAGCCTTTTTCTATTGTCACATGTAGAGAGAATGGTCCTTTTCTATCAGCAGAACCACTGCTTGGCTTCCATGCTGACTTGCTGGCTGCAATTCTGCTCTTTTCTCCCCTTCAGAAAATATTTTAAAATTCAAATGACTGAACATATATGGAGACACGAGTGTCAGAACATGTCAAGACATCATTCCACAAATATGATTATTGGAGTGTTCCAGACTCTAGATTCTTCGTGGTCCTAGATGTGAAAGATGTATGGAAGAAAGTTTTGTTTTTGGCTCAAAAAAATACATATTCAGGTAAGCTAAAGTGCTATAGAAAAATAGTAAAAAAACAAAACAAAACAAACAAAAAAACCCCTAATGATCCTAATAATGATAATAAAACATAATTCTCTGCATGTTTACAAAAAGTTCCTTAGTTTTTAAGGAGCATTTGTAAGCAGTCTCCAATCTGAGTAACTGTAGGAAGAGGGAAGATGGGAGATGACTGTGCATCGACTTGGTATTTATACCAATATTTCGTATTTTCTTACCCGTTTTTCCTAACATTATTTTCAAATAAAATAGGTTTTTCAAAACGAACAAAAGAAATGATCGCATTTCCATGGAACAAAGTTTTACCCTGATTTTTCTCAATGGGTCTCAACCTCTTATTTTGTCAATTTAGAAAACAAAGCAGAGTTTCATGGAGTAGTTTTACTGCAAAATACAGTTTTCAGTGAATTGCTGCATGATATTTCCATTTTTCACTCATAAAACAAACAAAAAGAGTGTATTGTAGTCAGCAATACTCCAGAGATCAGGGTAACAAATGCATTCAACCTAGGCTATCAGTCATCCAGCACCACTGAATCCATGTAAATGATTGAGTCTACCAGTTGAATGAAAGAGTCAGGTGTGATATGAGCTGAAGAGAATCATTCCCTAGAGAGGGAGTGAAAAATTAATTTCCCTCAAATATAAGATTTAGAGAGAAAGAAAATGAGATCATTCAATATGGAAGCAAAATAAATCACTTAAAAAGAAAAACTAAATCTGGAGATTAAGTAGCCCTTTATGTGAAATGTTTATTAAATACAGAGAGTTAGAGATAAAACTCTTAGGTTGATAGGCTATACAATTTATTTATAATATAATAGGTTTACTTTTCCATACATTTTAAAATCCATTGTGTTTAATGTTATTGCCATATTTTTATTATGTAGCCATTCACATTGATACAATAATTACATTATTATAGGATGGTAAATGAATAATGTTTGGAAATGTACACACTAAAATTCCTCACACTTAGTCATTTGGTTAAGATGAAATTATAGCTACATTTCCAATTGGGGTTAAAGTTGAACTTTTCTTCTAAAATACTTACAAGTTACATCTCTCTACTTGGCACTTTATAACATTGTAATGAATCTATGAATTTTTTTTATGTACTAATACTTCATATATTTTTCAATGTGTTAATTAACTATGTAGGCTTATGATTTCTAAGATTTCCAGACAGGCCGGGCATGATGGCTCATGCCTGTAATCCTAGCACTCTGGGAGTCTAAGGTGGGTGGATCACTTGAGCTCTGAATTCAAGACCAGCCTGAGCCAGCATAAGACCTCATCTCTAAAAATAGCAGGGCATTTTTAGAGAATGCCGGTAGTCCCAGTTCCTGAAGAGAATTACTTGACACCACAGCACTTTAATGAGACTGTCTAAAAAAAACCAAACTAACAAATAAACAAAAAGACTTCCAGATATATAAAGACTCCTTTACAAAAATGCCAATAGTATAGAGAAAGGCATAGAAATACATGCAATATAATTTTTGGATTTTTATTTCAGACATTTATATCAAGTAAACACTCGTACAGATACGTTCTAATGTGTCACGTTCGTGTTCCTCTAAGTGCATTGCCTTTTTTGCTTAGTGCAAAAATAGGAAAAACTTTCTCGATTGTACGACGATATTATACACAATCTGGATCATTAGATTCAAGTCAGTGTTATTTTTCACAAGATTACTATAACAATTGCCAAGATAGTAGCTGAAAATATTATGATTTATTTTATGTTACACGAGAAAACTTCCAAATCATTATGACATTTTTATTTTGGCAGCTATCAGAAATATAGATAAAATGAAGAATATACACTTATATAAGTATACAAATTGCATTGATGTGACAAGTTTTAAAGAAGATCTTTGAAGAAATTGACATTAAATAGAACTACAGATTAGGGTGCAGAAGATGACAGCATTCATATTTCAGGAAATATAACTAAATTTAAGCTTCAAATTGGAACTTGTTGCTTCTAAACCCATTCATTTATTTTAATAACTAAACACTTAATACAAGAAGATCCTGTGGATACTAAAATTTTATAAAATTTGTGTAAAAAAATAAAACCCACCTATCTCAATGAGGATGAGTGTATGTTAGTAAGAATGATTACATAGCCAATGGCTGGAACGTTACTTCCAGATAATGTTTGATTCTATGGCAAGTTTGGGTAAAGTGCTGCATGTAGACACAACCCATTTGCCAAAATTTACTAGAAGACAATCAATCATGTCCATTTATTTACGTATTGTCACTGACAGCTTTGACTAAAACAGAGTTTAGTGGTTACAATAGACTGTATGGCCTAAAAAAACAAAAACAAAAATATTTACTGTCTCTTAAGAGAAAGTTTGTGGACCTCGTAGGTCTTAAATTTTTGTATCTAGGTGATCTAAGTGATTAACCATGCTTAGCATCAATATAAGAAATAAGTATATTAGCATAACAGAATGAGAACAAAATACGAATTAAAGTCACATTTACTCATCTGCGGTTCTTCCAAATGAAAAATGCAAATAGCTTTAAAAGTTCAAGTTTGCACATGGTATTGTATTGCGTGAAAATTAGCATTGCATTAAAATCAGCATTGCATTGATCACATTGGTTTGTCTACTTGAAAATATTTGCCAGACTTATATTATATACCCATAAGTTTTTTTTATTATTAAATCATAGCTGTGTACATTAATGCAATTATGGGGTACAATGTGCTGATTTTATATACAAATTGAAATACTTTCATCAAACCAATTAACATACCATAAGTTTTTTTTTATTATTAAATCATAGCTGTGTACAGAGAACGTATATTTACCTATAAGAGATTTTCACTGTAAAATTATTTAACTCTCCAGAGATCAGAAGCCACAGCTACAACTTCACTGTGAGCCACAAAAGCCTTTGAATTCTAAACAATTCAGTATGATATAAAATTTCTTGCTGTTTAGACCTTGGCCAAAATCCAGGGGTAATTTATGCCATCATAGTAACACCTAAACTTTTACTAGAGGAATACTTTGATTTAAATAATCTAATAATTTCATAATTTCTATGAGTAGTTTTAGAGTCTCTGCTACTCTGGGAAATTAGTTTACAGTTTTGAAAATAGACTATTCATGCTTACTAAATAGTGTGTGTGCTTTTTAAAGGATTATTGTTTGTTTAAATGTTCATTTGTGGGAGAGGGGAGTTTCATTAATTTCCCCTAATGGTTTATTCTCATCAGTCCTTGATTATGATCAGAATTTAAGTCTTAAAAACAAAAAAGACAAACAATATCTACAGTGGTCCTTCTGAAAATATGCTACAGAGAGAACACAGTGTGATTTCTAGATACTATTATTAGATATAAAAATGGATGCTTGTTAGACCAATAGGTGGCTCAAGGTAGTTGCTAAAATAACTGAAAAAGAGCAGGTGAAAGTTTAGCCAGATAAATAAATTTTATTAACGAACCTGCACACCAAGCAAAGCCCCGTCCCACTGACTTCAGGCACCCTGGAAAGAAGTTGTGTGTTTTATACAGAACTTTGAGGAGTATCAGCTGCTCCCTCAAAGTTTCCCAGAGTTTCAATTAATTTTGTTCTCACAACAGCCCACCTACAAGGTCTTGGAAACAACCTGTGGCACTGTGTTAATAACAACTCACCAGTGGGGTCTTAATAAGCTTTATTGCCATAATAGTCTAGATTAGCCTCACCCAGACCCATCTAAAACAGCCTAACCACATCCCTCATCCACCCTGCTCACATCTAGCTTGCTACCTAACAGCTTCCTGCTTTTAGCAGTGAGTAATTCCTACTATGAATGTTTTAAAGGTCTACCATGAATCAGTTCATCTATTGCTTGGAATCAAATATCAGGAACATCTATCTTTGCTGATGATATGATGTCATACTTAGAGAACTCCAAAGTCTCAACCACAAGATTCCTGGAAGTCATCAAAAAATACAGTAATGTCTCAGGATATATTTTTATCTATAATAAAAAAATAAAATAAAATAAATAAATAAATAAAATCAATGTCTACAAGTCAGTAACCTTTGTATACACCAATAATAGCCAGAATGAGAGGCTAATTAAGGATACAACTCCCTTCACTATTGCTTCAAAGAAAATGAAATACCTAGGAATATACCTAAAAAAAGAGGTGAAGGACCACTATAAAGAAAACTATAAAATCCTGAGAAAGGAAATAGCAGAGGACATTAACAAATAGAAGAACATACCATGCTCATGGCTGGGAAGAATCAACATAGCTAAAATGTCTATACCTCCCAAAGCAATCTACTGATTCAATGCCATCCCTATTAAAACACCAACATTGTAGTTTTAATACTTGGAAAAAAAAATTCTTCATTTTGTATGGAACCAGAAATAACCCCACCTAGCTAAGGCAGTTTTTAGTAATAAAAACAAAGCTGGGGCATCAGCATACCAGAATTTAGGCTGTACTCCAAGGCCAACGGTCAAAATAGGTCAAATGGTCAAATAGGATGGTATTGCTACAAAAATAGAGACACAGACACTTAGCATCAAATAGAAAATCAGGAAATGAAACTAATATCTTACAACCACCTAATCTTTAATAAATCAAACAAGAACTCATACTGGAGGAATGAATCCCTATTCAATAAATGGTGTTGAGAGACTTGGATATCCACATGGAAAAGACTGAAACTGGATCCACACCTTTCTCCACTCACAAAAATTGACTCAAGATGTATAGAAGATCTAAATTTAAAGGACGCAATGATAAAAATCCTCAAAAAAAGCTTAGGAAAAACACTTGAAAATATCAGCCTGGGGAAAGACCTTATGAAGAAGACTTCTGTGGCAATTGCAACAACAACAAAATTAAACAAGTGGGACTTAATTAAACTGAAAAGCTTCTGTACAGCTAAGGAGACAAGCAAAGCAAATAGACAACCTACACAGTGGGAAAGGATATTTGCATATTTTGAATCAGACAAAAGCTTGATAACTAGGTTCTACAGAGAACTCAAATTAATCCACATGAAAAAAGCCAACAATCCCATATATCAATGGGCAAGAGAGATGACTAGAACCTTTTCTAAAGAAGACAGATGAATGGCTAACAAACAAGAAAAACTGTTCATCATCCCTAATTATTAGAAAAAATGCAAATCAAAACCACCCTGAGATACCATCTAACCCCAGCGAGAATGGCCCACACCTCAAAATCTCAAAATTGCCGATGCTGGCGTGGATAGGAGGGTCCCACTGCTGGTGGGACTGAAAACTAGTACAACCTTTTTGGAAGGAAGTATGGAGAACCCTCAGAGAACTCAAGCTAGACCTCCCATTTGATCCTGCAATCCCATTACTGGGTATCTACCCAGAAGGAAAAAAATCCTTTTACCATAAGGACACTTGCCCTAGATTGTTTATTGCAGCTCAATTTACAATCCCCCCAAATGTGGGAACAGCCTAAATGCCCCCCAACCCAGGAATGAATTAACAAACTGTGGTATATGTATACCATGGAATAGTATAAAGCCATTAAAAAAATGTAGACGTTAAGGCAGCACCTGTGACTCAGTGAGAGGGTGCTGGCCCCATATACCAAGGGTGGTGGGTTTAAACCCAGCCCTAGACAAACTGTAACAAAAAAAATAGCCAGGCATTGTGGTGGGAGCCTATAGTCTCAGCTACTCCAGAGGCTGAGGCAAGAGAATAACCTAAGCCCAAGAGCTAGAGATTGCTGTGAGCTGTGATGCCATGGCACTCGAGTGAGGGTGACAAAATGAGACTCTGTCTCTAAAAAAAAAAAATGGAGACTTTATGTCCTTTGTATTAACCTGGATGGAAGTGGAAGACTTTCTTTTTAGTGAAGCATCACAAGAATGGAGACACATGACTCCTATTCATTTCTCATATGAGAACAATTAGTGACCCAGTGCATGGGGGGACGGATGGGGAGCACAGAGAGCAGGAAAGAGAGAGGGAGGTGGGGGAGGGAAGAGAAGAGAGAGGGAAGGGGAGGGGTGGGGGTCACGGTGTGTAACACACCTTTTGGGGGAGAGACACAATTATAAGACAAACTTTACCTAACAAATGCAATCAATATAACCTGGTGCTTTGTACCCTCAGTGAATCCCCAACAACAACAACAACAAAATCAGGAAATTTTTTTTTTCCTTCACTTTACTATTGTAATGATTGCAGTGGTCTTACCTCACAGAGGCAATGATTCCCAAATATAGGAAGGAGAAATATCTGTGTTCTCATTTTTATTATTGTCTGCAAGAGCAAGTTGAAAAGCAGCTTAGAGAGATCAAAGAATCCCACATGCCAAAACTCCAGTTTGGGGTCATATTCCTAATATGAGGGAGGAAAAAAGTTCCATTGCCAAGAAATAGTCATTTGTCTTTAAATGTCTATAGACATAATTTTAAAGGCAAAAGCTTCAGGACAAATGACTTAACTTCGTCCTACTAGATAGCCTTCAATTTATCATTATCTTCAAAATAATTACTTTGTTCCTGTATCTTTGATTTAGGTAAAAATATATTTGCTTTTGACTATGAAAAGCTTTAATAGTCATTCTTTTGATTCCTTGATATGAAAAATAAAATTCCTTTGCTAGAACATAAAATGTGTATAATTTTTTAAAAGCTGCCCACATTTTGTAATGATTATCAAATGATAAAGGATCATAATTTAAGTCTAAAAGCTGTTCGTAAGTGAAAAATTATTTTTTACTAAGAAGAATATTTCCAGCTCCATCCATGTAAACATGAAAGAGTTAAAGTCTCCATCTTTCTTTAAGGCTGCATAATATTCCATGGTGTACATATACCACAATTAATTATGTCTTGGCATGGTGACTGGGAAAATGCCAGGAAGGCTATGTTAACTATTGTGATGAAAATGTGTCAAATGGTCTGTGAAGCTAGTATATGATGCCCCATGACCATATCAATGTACGCGGCTATAATTTAATACAAAAAAATATATATATTTTTTAGCATGCTCAAGCAAAAGTTTTGACTTACTAAAAACATGTGTGATGAGAAGAATACGAAAATAGTCATGAATATCCCTGCTTGTAGGAATATTCTCTTTTTCATCGGAGAGAGATTTTTAAATGATCTCCTGATCTGCTTTTGGACATGGCTTATAGTTACAGAATTGAATTTACGATGAAGAAATATTTTATACTCATTATTGCAACTCAAATATTAAGGCATGTTGTTATGCATGAATTTTATTCTCTTTGTTTTAAAATCAAGAATTAGCCATATAAATCATTTAAGGAGTTTATTTCTCCATATCAGCTCTCCAATTATTATCTCTACTTTTATTTTTTATGGCAATTTTTATTTGAATTGAGTCATCTATTATTGGTACAAAACAAGAATAAGACGCTATAAGATTCTTGTGAGAATGCTACAAATTTAAGTTAATTTTTTTATAAGACTGTAGAGATATTTCTTTCATGTTCTTCTATTATTAGTTTGAGAATTTTTCCTGTGAATAATATGCCCTACCAGCAACAGTCTAAATGTATATAATTCTGCCAGTTGAATACTTGCCACATAATCTTCTCATATTGAATATTTCAGAGCACTGAAAAACTAAACTATAGAGAAATAAAACAGAAGCCTCAATATTCCCTTTGCATCTTCCATTCTCATGAGGGATCATTTTGAGAAACTTCAAAGAAAAATAATAAAGCTTGAGATTACCAGAGAGAAAACATAATATTAATTCAAATAAGAAAGAAGTGAATAAATACCCTCTTGCAAACCCATATTAACACTTTATTGAGAATTATAATTCGTTTAGTGTCTTTTACTAGTAAAGTGTGATCATTTGACCATTGTTTCCCAATAGTTTTGGCTTTATTTACCTTTCAGAGTGTTTTTAACATTAACCACATACATAGTTTAGAAAAATTACTTCAAGGTCTAACTGCCCTGGTAAGCAGATGAACATGTGATCATTATGACTATTGTCATACCTGTGACTACCTGTGACTATTCACATAATTTGCAGAAGATAAACATATTATTGCTAAATGACTCATACTCTGAAGGGATGAATTGTGTTTGATTGTTGCCAACATTTTACCCCAGTGCTCAGAAACTGTCACGTTTTTATTATTTATTTATTTTTTCTTATTAAATCATAGCTGTGTACATTAATGTGGTCATGGGGCACCATACACTAGTTTCATAGACCATTTGACACATTTTCATCACACTGGTTAGCATAGCCTTCCTGGCATTTTCTTAGTTATTGTACTGTCACGTTTTTAAATGCCCATGGCATGTTGACAAGGCTGAGGCCACTTGGTGGTGCCTG
>CAUYPK010163552.1:0-24472 GCA_963574355.1 Loris lydekkerianus
GTCATGGAAAAAAGCCCAAGTGCCCATCAATCCACGAATGGATTAATAAACTGTGGCAATAATTCAGATTGTATATGAAAGCAGCACATTGTACCCCTTGATTGCACTAATGTACACAGCTATGATTTAACAATAAAAATAAATAAATAAATAAATAAATAAAATAGCCAGGCGTTGTGGTGGGCACCTGTGGTCCCAGCTACTTGGGAGGCTAAGGCCAGAGAATTGCTTAAGCCCAAGAGTTGGAGATTGCTGTGAGCTGTGATGCCACAACACTCTACCCACTGCGACAGCTTCAGGCTCTGTCTCAAAAAAAGAAAAAAGAAATAAACCTTTCTCTTATTAATCTACAAAAAAATAAAAATAAAAATAAAATAATAAACTGTGGTATATGAACACCATGGAATATTATGCAGCCTTAAAGAAAGATGGAGACTTTATCTCTTTCATGTTTACATGGATGGAGCTGGAACATATTCTTCTTAGCAAAGTTATCTCAAGAATAGAAGAAAAAGTATCCACTGTACTCAGCCCTACTATGAAACTAATTTATGGCTTTCATATGAAAGCTATAACCCAGTTATAACCTAAGAATATGGGAAAGGGGGAGAGGAAGGGGAGGGAAGGGGGATCAGAGGCTATGGAGAGGAGTTATTTCCTTCCCAAATCCAACAACAGGATAAAAATAGTGTCATTTCTGCTCAATACCACAAAGAATGTAGCACATATTTCTCTCCATGTCAATTAAAACATTTATTGAGCACCCAGTGGACGCCAGGTTCAATGAATTCAAAGTGTATTAGACAGTTCTTTCTTCACAAAGTCCACAATCAAAATCTGCACTACCCAACACTGTGGCCATTAGTCGCAAGAGGCCATTTAAATATAAATTAATTAAAATGCTATGGAAACTCAGTCTCTCATTCATAGTAGCCACACATCAAGTGCTCAAGAGTCATATGTGATTGGTAGAAAGCTGGTGGCACATCTGTAGAACATTTCTGTCATCACAGAATGTTCTAATAGCACTGAAATAATTCAGTATATTACAATGTATTAAGGATCTGAATAATGTTAAAAAGAAACAGTTTAAAGAAAAAGAACGATTAACTTTTTTGAAGCGTCAACAGTGGCTACAGAAAGGATGTGACACCTTACGGCTTGAGCCCACGGGAAGACAAGGAGAAGAACACAGGCCAGGGCCGCAGGGACCAGAGCACGTTGAGCACATGGGAAGGGACACACACACTCTAGGAAGTTAAGCTGAATTAGGAAAGGCTCTGAAGACCAGCCCTAAGAAATCTGAACTTCAGTAAAAAAGCAAACTCTCAAACACAGGAATGAAGGAATCAAATCTAAAGTGTTATTCAATATATTGGCTTCAACAAAAGGCGGAAAAAAAAAAAAAAATAACAATAAAAACCCACTTACCTCCACTTAGTAACTTCATGACCAGCCAAAGTTCATCTTTGACCACAAAAGAGGTGTAATAGGTCACAACATTTGGATGGCTGCACTGACTCATGGCTTGAATTTCTTTCTATAGAAAAAGCAAAACTATATTAGGCCTACATATTCTCCAAATATTTCCAACCATCCACCCAGAACATTTACTAGGACACTGCCCTTTGGTTTTGGAAATCAATGTCTACTACCTTTATACTCAACTATCTAAAAATGAAATTTTATTTCATTGCTGACCATGATGTTTTTCACGTTTGTCAAATTTTATTTCATATGTTGACCATGATGTTTTCTTTACCATGATTAAAAATATTGAAAATATGGAGTGCATACTTAATAATCACTATTGGTAGATCAGACATATAAATTGCTTCATGTGTGATATGCCATTTTAGCAAAATAGCAGGTATTTTTCTCCCACTTTACAGATGAAAAAACTGAGACTTCGAGAGATTAGTCAACGCCTAAAGATCAAGCAGGTAATTGCAGTCAGACGATTGCAGTCATGGTCCCTAACCCCACTGGTATACACCAGCTGAAAGGAATTCTTCCAAATGATACTTTTACTATTTCTTTTACATTTTACTTTTTTAGGGGGAACATTTAAAAAGTTGAAATTCTACAAAAACAAAACAACTTGGTGATTTGGAGAAGAAATGTCCCCAGGCATGACACTAGGGCCTAACGTTTATTTTCGGTATAATCGTTAAAGTAATGTGATTAAAATTACAATGAAGTTTGTTTATTTTGGAAATAATTCTTGAGCTATAGAGGCAAACTGTATTAGACCTGCATACTCAACAAATTTTTTTAACCATCCACCCAGGACATTTCCTAATAAGTTTCCTGCCCCACAAGTATGAAGAGTTGGGAAGGAACCCCCCCCCCCCAAAAAAAAAACTATAAAAATGAAGAAAAAAAAAAACTCATGTTTAAGCATTTACCAGAAATTTTCTCATATTGCTATATGGCCTTTGTTATCCCCCCACAAATATTATTTCTCCTATAAACAGTACTGAGGATAAGCAGGAATTGTGTTCAACAAAGCATTTGACCTTTCAGAAAGCACTTAGAAGGGCTGCACTCTCGGTCACAGCTGGATGGATTACTCGGGCAGGTTATCCTATGTCTTTGAGCCTCAGTTTCCCTTTCTGTAAAATGAGATTTATACTGCCAACTACATCAAATCATTGTGGAATAAGCAAAATGAGTTTACATACAACTCCTTGCAGGGTGCCTGGCACATAACACACATGTGAAAAAGCTAAGTTAGAATCTCCAAGGTCTTCATTCCTTCTTGACCACTCATCTCACAGGTGTCTCAGGTGTCCAAAGTCCTGACTACCCCTCAAGGGCACAAAGAGACAGACCCTGCCAGCAGCATTCAACTTTTCCTACAGAAATATCACGCGACACACTCATTTGCCCTACTGGCTCACGGCCAGGGGAGCTCCCTGTCCTGTACAGGCAGGACATTCAGTCGGGAATTTTTAGCTTTGCTCCTGATTCTACACTGTCCCGGGCTGTGCTTTTCCTAATTATCTCACCCTGCATTCAGTTTATACCACCTTGTCATATTTCATGTATCCTGGTAGGCTGCCTCAAACTCTTTTGGGATGAAGAGTCTAAATATGCACTTATTACAAAGAGTTATCTTTGTACTAAGAACAAAGAGAAATAATACCAGTATTGAGATATAAGAACTAGGAAAAAGTTAGAGCCGGTTTTTTATTTTCTCTCTGAGACCATAAGATTGACGAAGCACTAGAGGAACAATTTTTTGTTACGGAAAGAGAAGAGTTTAAATGGATTCTGAATTCAAAACATTAAATTATGTTTAATCAAATTAGCACGTTCGTGCAACTGATGTAAATCCCAAATAAATTCTTTATCTCACAATGGTGGCAAAAATATCCACGCGGCTACTCAATGAAGAACTCAGACCTCCTCAAGCTCCAGCGACGGGTGCACGTGTGCAGTTCCATCCGAGGCATTACTAGGTCTGACTTTATTCTACAGCAGTAGATCTGAACCACGGCTGCACACTGAAATCACCCAGGGAGCTCTGAAAAACCAACATCTGTGTTCCAGCCCCAGGGAGGCTGATGTAAATTGGTTTAGGATACAGCCTGGGAATGAAAATTTCCAGAGGCTCCCAGGTGATTCTAATGTGCAGCCAAGTCTGTGAATTCCTGCTTTCAAGTTAACCACTGAAGCATTTTCCTTTCAATGAAATGGTGAGACAGAAACATGCAGCCTAGCTCCCAGGCACATTTCCACACTGCAATTTAATCTCAAAAGGAAATCGATATATGTGACTTACAAATACTGTCAAATGAAACATGTGTTTCCAAATGCAAGAGATGACCAAAACATCTTTAAAAAAATGTATGCAATACCCTGGTAGCATTTAAAGAATTCCATAAATGGTATGAGGTAACCAGGCTAAATAAAACCTTTCTAAAATATTATTCTCCAGCGTTCACTTTTATAACATGAGCTTTGTTACAAAAGACAGCCTAATATTCATAACAACCAAACACTATAAGTAGCAGGATTAAAAAATTAAAATAAAGAGTGGCGCCTGTGGCTCAATGGAATAGGGCACCAGTCCCATATGCTAGAGGTGGCGGGTTCAAACCCAGCCTAAGCCAAAAACTGCAAAAAAAAAAAAAAAAAAAAAAAAACTTCAGCAATTTCAAATGTTAGTGAAGAAATGTAAGAAAAATACTAGCAGAGCTCTTACAAAAGCAATGTATTTTTCTGTACTGTCATTTTCAATCATGAAAAATGTTACTCTGAGCTTTTTAACCATTAAAAATCAAATACCATTTATGTAGCACACTCTTGCCTCTTTTAAAGGAAACGTACCAGCAGAGCAGAGAAAAAAACCTATTCAAAGAATGAGACAAATGTCCTGTACCACTTATAAATGAATCAATAAATATCCCTTGCCACTTAGCTCTGTGATTATTTCTCTGTGATTTGGTACCTGAATTTATCCAATTATAGTCCAAATGAAGGCAGGATTAGAAATAGGATATTTTGAAGACAGGGAAACATTTTTAAGAAATTAGGAAAGGCAAGCATAAATGCAGTGATAGTTTTAAGCAGTGTTTGTAGATAAGGTTGGCTTGGCTCATTGTTTTTTGTTGTTGTTGTTGCTGCTGTTGTTGTTGTTTTGGAAGAGAGTGTTGCTCTGTCACCTGCTTGGGCTAGAGTGTGACATGACACTAGCTCACAGCAACCTCTTAGGTTCAAGCACTCCTTCCTTTGTTAGCCTCCAGAGTAGTTGAGACTACAGGTGCTCATTACAATGCCTGGCTAATTTTTTCTATATTGAGTAGAGACAGATTCTCACTCTTGCTCAGGCTGGTCTCCAACTCCCAAGCTTAGGGGATCCTCCCGCCTCTGCCTCCCAGAGTGCTAGGATTATAGGAACAAGCCACCACAGCCACCTATACATAAGTTTTTTTTAAATAGAGACAGCAGTTGTAAACATGTAAAATGTCATGGCAAATGGAGGTCTGGAAAATTCCTCAAAAGCAGCAGGGAAATCACCATGAGCAAACAGCTACTTGTTAACAGAAGAGAAAGAACATTCCAGGGCCTACTTGCTTGGTTGGTTTATTTTTGATGTCACAAAATTGGACACTATGCAAAAAACTGTCTTAAAAAACTAAAGAACTTCGCTTGGAAATGTAGAAGGCACTGGTACAATTATTTTCTTCAAAGAGAGAAAGTCAGGGATAAATAATGATACTGAAATACTAAAAGAAATCTCAAGAAGAAGGAGCCATTCTCCTTCAGAGTTAGCTAAAAAAGTTCTTCAACATAATAATGGTATATATGGGTTCTGAAAGCTCTGAGGTTGCCATCCTGGAACTGGAATCAGACTCTGTTATCCATAACTGCTTTTTGATCATTTAATTGTCTGTGACTGGGAATACTACAAAAAGTCAAGCTGAAGACATTATTAAAAACAGAAATAGTTGCTCCCACTGCAGTCCCAGCTACTGGGAAGACTGAGGCAGGAAGATCACTTGAGCTCAGAAGTTGGAGGCTGCCGTGAGCCCTGATCACACCATTGTACTCCTCCAGCCTGGGCAGCAGAGGAAGACCCATCTCTAGAAAAAGGAAAAAAAAGAGAAAGCCAGGCCTGGTGGCTCCTCAGAAGGCTGAGCTAGGAGGATCCTTTGAGCCCAGAAGTTTGAGGCCAGCCTGGGCAACACAGTGAGACCTGTCTCTTAAAAATAAAAATAACAAATGAAAAAAGAAACATAAGGAACTTTTCTTGTCAGCCAATACATAATGCCAGAAACCTCAAGGCCAACTTTTAGCACCACTGCTGTATTTGGCTTCATCACCAAAAGATGAGGATGTAAGGTGAGGCGTATCTCTCTCTTTCTGGGGTGTCTCTTGTCCCATGCCTGTGTGTATCTGGGCACCGTGTGTCGTCTGGGGTTCTACCAGGGGAGCACCCTCCACGCAAGTGGCAAAGATGACTCCTAACACCCCTCAACCTTCTTCTTGAGTATCTCACCGTCCTCTTTCTCAGCAGCAGCTTAATTAATTATGGAAATAAGCAAATCAAAATAAGAAAGAAGGTAGCACAGGTAAGGACTAAATCTTTGTCTCATCCCAAGCAAAAAAATTTTCCAGAAGCTGTGAAGATGACAAAAGATAAAAAGGAAAGTAAGACCTGATAAAATTCTGTTCAATCTGGAAATGCTTCCCCCATTTTCTCCTACTCTGAAAATGATTACATGCTGGGTTCCTGTTATGGAGAACAGAGAAGCCCAGAAGGATAAATGTCCTTACAATGCTAATTTCTGCTCACTTTTTGAAAAAAATAGCATGAGATGTTAAACATCTTAGCAAGGCATTTCTAACTAATGCAGAAAAATACATAAAAGTATAATTCAATTAGTATATTTAATTAATATCTGAATAAACTATGGCATGACTTTGAAATCTGATATTCTAAAAATGTAAGTTATTTTCTCCAACCAAATCATACATATTCTGAAGCTGATATGACTTTAGGGCTGTAAAAATAAATCAGTTTTACATTAAGAATATTTTCATGTCTTTAAAATATCCAAAGCTTTTCGTTCCTAATCCTACCCTGGGTTTGGGGGTAGGGGGTGCTATACATAGATAAATATAAACATCAAATCATATGGAAATAATTATAAAACTAAGTGGCAAGAAACAGATGACAGTATAAAACTTAATGGCTAAGACCTGCAATGCTCAAAACAGCACCACATTCAGGGAACTGCCATAATGCCATATTCTCAGATCAATGACTCTACAACAAACAACTGAACGCAATTTTCACCACATGTGATGTGGAATAAGCTGGGATATGAATAATTAACTTACTAATTAGAAAATTCCTAAGTTCAAAAAGAATGGAAAAACACTTTCATAGACACATTAAAGAAAACACACACACATACAAAATTACACTGTTTTGAGATCAACTTAAAGAGCTTTTTAAGCAGTATAATCAATCTACAATAAACAAGATTTGTAAAAGTATTGACACAATTCCAGAAAATTGCTGAAACAGTGCAAACTACGTTTTGGGGTTTTTTGTTTGTTGTTATCGCTGTGTTTTTTGTTGTCCCCCCCCCAAAAAAAACTTGAATTAAAAGGAAGAAAGAAAGGGGAAAAAAGAAAAAAACTTCTGATTAGAAGAACTGTTCAGAGGTTCCCAAACATTACAATTTAATTTTAAAAGGATGACTGCAGACTGTATCAGATAGTGGTTAGGGATTATTCCTCTCCAGTGATCATTAAGCCAAGTAAATATCTAGAGCTTTATTCTCCAAAATAACCTATAAATCATAGCTACTTCATTCCTCTCAGGAGTGGAAGGAAAGACGGAAGGAAAAGAAGGGTGGAGGGAGGGAAAGAGTGAATAGCAGAAAAAGAGAAATAATAAAATAGCACGAGCAAAAAAACAAATGAGGGCAGTAGCTTTGTTCTGATGAAAATGTTCTTGATTTATCTACAAACACTGTCAATGACATACAGCAAAATACCTTTATAAAGATGATTCAGGAAAAAAGGGCAGATCCTAGTATTTGTCCAGTTCAAGGCTATTTAATGACTGAGAAATTCTTTCATTTTATATACACAGGAGAAATGATGGCAAACTGGGTACCCAGCAGGATTTTACTGTCACATCATAATACTAGAGTGACTTGACTCTACTCTAAATTATAATGCATGATTTGATAGTAATCAGAATTTTTGTTCAAGTGATTTTTAAAAGGGGATTTGTTAAAAGAATGGATTTTTAAATACATAGAATCATAGAACTTAGGTGATGAAAATAAATTTTTGCCGTAAGTCCTCAAATAAGGATAATGAGGACCAGAGGTGAAATTGATTTTCCAGAGTCTTCATAAGCCATTTTGCAGAGAAGTCAAAGAAAGAAAGAGCCCCAAGCAGCTCTTCTCCCCCTACCATAATGTTCAACATTCACCACCTTTGTACAGTCACTGTGTTTGTGAAACGATTTTGTTCACATATGTCATCCATCATAAACTAAAATATTTTAACGAGCATTACCTAATTTCATAATGTAACCACCTAGCTATTTCTTTTCTTTCTACACTTTTTTTTTTTTTAAAGAAAGTAGCACTTTGGCCAGGCGCGGTGGCTCACGCCTGTAATCCCTGCACTCAGGAGGCCAAGGTGGGTAGATGGCCTGAGCTACGAGTTGGAGACCAGCCTGAGCCAGAGCAAGACCTCGTCTCTAAAAATAGCCCGGAGTTGTGGCGGGTGCCTGTAGTCCCAGATACTCGGAAACTGAGGCAAGAGAACCGCTTAAGCTCAGGAGTTTGAGGTTGCTGTGAGCTATGACACTATGGCACTCTACAAAGGACAAGTCAGAGAGAGAGAGAGAGAGAGAGAGAGAAGAGAGGAGAGAGAGAGAGAGAAAAGAAAGAAAGGAAAGAAAGAGAGAAAGAGAGAGAAAGGAAAGATAGAAAAGGAAGGAAGGAAGGAAGGAAGGAAGGAAGGAAGGAAGGGGTACTTTGCCTGGTCCCGGGGCCATGGTTTCTCCCAGCAGTATAGCTCTCCTGCCCCTGAGATTTAAACTCAAAGTTTTGATGGCACTGATGTATGTGCAGTAATAAGAAAGTAAGATTGAGTTTTTTTGAGTTAATACCAAAGATAGACTAAAAATATAAGAACCTGAACCTGAAGAGAAAAATTGAGAGAGATACAGTTAAAGTCTAAAAGTCATAAAGTCAAGAAGGCGATAAACCCAAATGACCATCAATCTCTGGATAAAATAAAGGAGGGTACCTGAAGATCAGCAAGTGGGTTTAGGGTAAATAAAAGACGAGATGATGTTATATTTTTGGAATTCATCCTGTCACATGATGACAGAGGCTGAAAAGACAGAAGACTTCAAACAAGGCAGATTAATTCTTCACCAACATAATGGATTTTAAGGGAGGCCAAGTGTGCCACGGGGCAGCATCCCTAACCTTTGAGGTTGACCACAGACCAGACAAACAAACTCTTGCAAGAAACCTCAAGACCATCTTCACATATAATACACTAGCCTACAAGACAATGGGTCAGACCCATTTAGCAAGTTTTAATTCCAACTCCAAAGCAAGAACTCACTCTATAGAATATGTAGTAAAAAATAATAATCTGTCCGCCAGTCTACTTAACCATTTCTAAGCAAACAGAAAAGATACAGAAAGATATCCCAGATCAAAAATCTTACCAACCCAAAACAAAAATGAAAAGACTCATTTACTAGTTCATGGGCTCTCCAAGGAATAGGGCCTTGTTGGCCCTCATTTATTTCAGTGTCTAGCATCTAGTAGGGTTTAATAATTATGATGTTAACAAGTTCTACTCTAAAACTATAAATACCTCCCAGAGGGTGTTAAACTATTTATAATTAGTCATTTACACCACTGTGGGTTTGACAAATGTGGAGTTAAAAACAAATGTGGGACGAACAAATCTCAGAAATTATCAAAGCATTATGTTGGAATGGGTGGGAATACGAAAGAAACCACCATTTCCTTGGGCTCTGGAAAATTAACTATTAATATCATTATATCCAGAGATTAGAATAAAGCTAAAGGGCAAACTCCAAAACATATATGAAATTCAAAATAATGCCTAGAAAAGCATTAGTTTAGATAAATTAAATGCTATAACATCATACCAGGAAAAGCATATATTCTCGAATGTTCTAATCTAGTTGCTGTTAAACTAAAATAAATGTTTTTAATTTTTTTTTTTTTTTTTTTTTTTTAAAGACAGAGTTTCACTTTGTTGTCCTCGGGAGAGCTGTGGCATCATAGCTCACATCAACCTCAAATTCTTGGGCTCAAGTGATCCCTTTGCCTCAGCCTCCCAAGTAGCTGGGACTACAGGTACCTACCACAATGCCCACCCTCACTCTTGCTCAGGATGGTCACAAACTCCTGAACTCAGGCAATCCACCTACCTTGGCCTCCCAAAGTGCTAGAATGACAGGGGTGAGCCACTGCACCCAGTGCTAAAATAAATTTGTAGTTAGCATATAGTCTTTTACTCCCATATACACATCCAAAACTCATCCTTTTTATGAGCCTAAGCCCAACACAGAAATTCAATAAGTATTTGCCAAAAAATAAATGTCTACTAGATCTGTAACTAACTTACCTTTGCAGAGTATTACAGCACTCTTTCCAATAATATAAACTTAAATTATCAATTATTTAACACCAATGATCTCATCTAATAATTTTCTTCTTCCCTTCCTTCTCAACACAATTGGCCCTGTAATTAGTACTTTGCTTCAGAAACCATAAACCCTTTGAATTCTACTTTAGTGAAACCTGGAACCAACTCCATGACAAAAGGTAAATCTACCAACAGCCTCTACCACCTGAAGAAGCGGAGTCTGGGGCCAGCTGTCCAGAACTATTGTGTGTCATCTCTTTGACCTCTATGTGTAAATCCTACCCTACTATGGGACAAGAGGGCTGGGCATGGGGCGGAGGGTCAGGAGGGGATACAGTTTGACTGAGGAAACAGAGAGTCAAATGGCCAGTAAATAGTTGATAACTACGACTTTTGTGACATAACACGCTCACAAGACAGAGACCCCAGGAGTCACAGTTTCTGCTAAGAGCAATGGTCTCCCGTTAACACACAGCACAGCCTGTGAGATGATGCAGCACAGTGACCTGTATGTAATACACACTCATGGAATTAAAGGATTATTAGGATACAGACGTCCAAACACTGCCAAAATGTGAACCCACCAACACAATCAAAGTGCAAGCAACAGCAGTATCAGAAGTTGAAAGGATCACAGCAACTTTGCCCCACACAATCTCATGTGCCAAAAACTGGGCCACAAGGCCAGGCAACATTAGATAGCCTATACTGTAAATTCTATTTCTATGTGTTTGAAAAGAACCTGAGAGTAGTACATCCTCCCGTCTCTAAATATATCAAGACATCCAAAGGTCAAAGGTTCAAGGTTAAGGAGGTCAAAGGTTCAAGGTTAAGGAAACATCAAAGCAATAAATCCATGTATCTTTGTAAATGAGAAATAAATAATTATGCATATATACTGTACTCTATGTTATAATATGGGCAATAAGGAGGTAAAAAAAGAGAAGTAAATTAATGTTAATATGCAAACTCATAAATCCCAAGACCTCAGACAGATGGAGGAAGGACAAAGCCACAAAAGCACCAGTCCTCAGACAGCCCTACATTACAAGTGCCTCCAAGTGACAATGCTATGCCCTTCAGTCTCAGGGAAACAAAGGAACGAGGCTGGAATGACAGCCTTCCTGCTCACCCATCCAGACCCTTACACAGCAACCATCACTGTCACATGATGAAAAGCCACCAGGGGAAAACGTGAAGGCTCTGGGTAGAGCCCAGAGACCACAGCATCAGCCCAGAGGGCTGGATCCAGAACGTCAGGCACAAGTGCCCACAAAAGCCTTACACACTGGGTATCGAAATTCTGCTGGTGGCAGAAAAGTGGCTGCGAGACCTCTAACAGAACACCACAATCAAACCCAAGTATCACAGGCGAATTCTTGAGTGGTATTTCTGGACAGTGCATAAGCTTTGAATTCATACTCCAAATCAAAAATAAAACGTTAACATTACACTTATGCATCCATAGCCACAGAATTTCAGGATTCTGGAAATCTTCCAATTCAACTCTCTCTTTAAATAGCACAAAGCTATTAAGTAACTCAACTAAAGTTAAAAAAAAAAAGTTAGTAGAAGAAGCAGGACCCAACTCTCCCAACAGTTTATTCAAAGCTTTTTCCAACTCAGGGAAAGTGACCTTGAAAACTAGGTGGATGACAAAGGCACAGTGTTCTTGGTCACCAAGACAGCAAGCACACAGTAGTAATGTCAGTAAGAGCAAAAGCACAGGTGAAATTGTGAGGAGGTAAGAGCCTTCATAGTACGCAAGTTTTAAAAGTTAACATTACACTGTGGAAGCCGTTGCTTTAATCTGAGTGTTAGTGGCAATCTATTGCCTCCATCCAATGAAATCTATGCATTATGTAACCTAATTTAAAATGTGAGGCCAAACAGATCTGGAAAAGTACAGCTGTATCCTTGTGTTTGATTTATACTATAGTGTACTGTAATTAAGCCTGAAATAAAAGCTATATTCTGAGTAAAGACAAAAAAGCTCTTGTTAATGACATTCCACTCGCAATGTAGAATATAACAAAAGGCTTCTTCATTTGGAGCCAACTGTCATTATACTTTGTAGCTTGTATGGGGCTATTGGACTAATATTTGCACTGGGATTAGCGTTGGGATAACCAATCAGTTAACTCCTCCACTGCAATTTTCTATTATCCTCAAACAAGTGGCCAAAAGGAAGAAAAGCAAATTGGCAGGAAGAACGACGACTATATTTATGAGATTAAAACTCTCAAACCCTTCACAGTTTGCCGGGCAACTAATAACCATTTGCCAAGCTGTTCATTTAATAATGAGTCAGCTAAGCCAAAAGCAAACGTTCCTTCAACCAACCAACCACCTAATGCTACTCGAGTCCTATCCACACTGACAAGCTCCAATTATTCATGTAACGCACTTCATTTAGAATATAGAAGTACAAATGGCCACATAAGAAAAACAAACTCTCCCTTTAGCCAGATGCAAGCTCTACTGCATCTTCAAAAATAACTCAAATTTAGGTGATTTTTATAATTTACGGAAGCCAAAATGACCAATGGTGCGGTGAGTAGTTCCTATTTGTGTCACTTTCCATACTAAGGCCCAGAAACTCACCACCCAAAACTGTAATCAGTGATCCGGTGATTTTAGGTCATCCTGCAGAAAATAGATACTAAGGCTGAGCCCATTCCTCCCCGGGCATCATTCAGACCAAGCCAAGGACTCTTTGTCAAAGCAAAGGAAAGTGCGCATTATACAACACAATAATAAAGCACCGTCCCATGCCTAGGGAACAGGAAATGGCAGGGGTTATTCCCCAGGAAATGAACACAGGTACATGTGTCAGAATAGGAGAGAGAACACTTTGCTCTTCTCCGGCCCATCTCCACATACCCAAAGGTTAACAAATGCAACCAGCAGGTGTCCCCGCCACCTCTACTTACTAACAGTTCATCCATACTGGTCTGGCATTTTTCCAAGTTGATCCGCTTTATCGCTACCCGTTCTTGCCTGGGTTTGCACAGGGCAGCCTGAACCACAGCAGTAGCTCCACTGCCTGAAAGGACAGGAAAACAACATCAGCTGTCATACAGCACACTGTTGGGGTACCCCGCGTGACCCACTCCTAAATAAATAAGGTCTTCTACTCAAACTACTCAAAACATTTCCATGTGACATCTTCTGAAAGAGTTTCCCTTAAGTCCTAAAAAAAAAATTATCTGGAAGAAAAAACTGGATTTTTCCAAATGATTTATGTTTGAGGACACAGAGACAAAAGCATCTTCATGTAACTGTGCGCAGAAACCATTTCCATCCACAGGTCCTGGCATTTTCTAACTTCGGTGCCTTTAAAATATCTCAGGCTCTTCTCCCACCTCAGCCCAAACCCACCACCCCCAGCCTGAGCTGCATCAGGGCTTCCCTGAGATGCTGGGTTCTGAGCACGCTCCAAGCTGATTTCCTCGGGGCTTGCTCTGCATTTAGAAAAACAGGAATCAACCCTCACATGTTGAAAACACAACTTTCAAGGATGCCAAACAAAATGATGCAAACGTGTAATTACAAAAGCTCTTGGCATTCGCATAATTTTTCTATTTCCAATGTTTCATGATCATTAGCTAATGCACTCAAACTCCTGAGAGACACAGTCATGTTGTTATCCATATTTTATAAGAGCAAAGTGTAGACGTGTAATGATTTGTGGCTGCACACAAAGAGCACTAATCGGCTTTATACTCTACCGGGGCTAAAAGGCCCCTAGGTTAAGGCATCTCAATTCTGCAAATAATACCAAAAATGTCACTCGCATAATATAAATCCTCTACCACTGCAAGACAGCCAACAAGAAAGACAGCGTGTGCTCAGAACTGTACAAAGGGGGCCAGAGGTGAGGAGCTGACTTTCTCACCAAAGTTTTTCTTCCGGTTAATACTTCTCAAATAATCCTTGAAAATCATCATAAAAAGGTATGGGGGGGGCACTTTTGGCAGTAAGGGAGATCAGTATTAGCGTTTCTAATATATGTGACAGAAAGGCATGATAGAAAGACCTTTTGAGCTCAAATTAAGGCTTTCCCATCCCAAGGAATCTCAAATGGGTATCTATAAAGCTGGAGTGCGGCCCTTTCTTCTGCCCTGTGGCTTCGTCATCACCGCTGGCCCCCTGACCTGGTGACTCCAGCAGATCACCCTAATGCTCCAAACCCAGGGCTTCCACTTTAGAACTCCCAGTCCAGGGAAGCCCAATCTGTGTTCACTAGGGAAGAAAATGCACATGTACTGAACACCCACTGCAGACTATGCACTTTACTCATGTAAGTCTCCTTACAAACCTGCCCTTTTTTTAATTAGCCTCATTTTATATGCAAGAAAAGTAGGACTTGGAAAAACTTGCCAAAGGTTTGGCAAGTAATAAGTACCTGAGCTGGGATCTGAGTCAGGTACTAAGCTAATAAGTACCTGAGCTGGGAACTGAGTCAGGTCTGCCATTCGTCAAGATCAGTGTTTTTATTCTACTTCCCAGAAGCCAAAAACACATCCTTCCCTTCCTTACTTGTTTTGGTCTTCTTAACAAGGGATTTTCTTCAGGCCTATATAGTTCAACAAAAGAGATACCCGCGTAGAGCAGCGGTACTCAACCTGTGGGTCATGACCCCAGCATTAGGAAGGACAACCACCACTGACATGGAGGAAAGGCCCAAGTGAGCTGCACTCCCTAAAGCTCAGCTGGGGTAGAATACTACGGGCAGGTCGTTTAAAAGTGCCCTCCTCTCCCTTATCTCACTGCTCACCCCATTAACCACTGCTCCAGGTCGCCCAGGATTGACCTCAAGGGCCCTGCAGATCCCAACTGAGTTGGAATCAATCCAGAATGCCCCAAATACCAGAGCCAAACACTACAAAGAGCCCTGCTGATAACAAAGTGTATTTTCCAGGCTCCAGAACAAGAGACCATCACTGAAGGGAACTGCAAAGAAAGTGCTAAGTAGCTGGTTAGTACTGGGCCTGAGACCCAGCAGAGAAATCAACAAACATCTTTAGCTGCTGATGGGAAGCCATCATTGGCTATAATCTCCCCGCAACTCTACTCCTCCATTCTTAATCCACTGTCCAAAACATTCTCAAATCAGAGGGATGGAAAAGTAAGAAAGATGACTTTTGTTCATCTAGGCCAGGGATCCTCAAACTACGGCCTGCAGGCCACATGAAGCGGTGTGATTGTATTTGTTCCGGGTTTGTTTTTTTACTTTAAAGTAAGATATGTGCAGTGTGCATAGGAATTTGTTCATAGTTTTTTTTTTTTAAACTATAGTCCAGCCCTCCAACGGTCTGGGGGACAGTGAACTGGCCCCCTGTTTAAAAAGTTTGAGGACCCCTGAATTCTAGGCAGATACTTAGTAATGATATTGCAGGATCAAATGGTAAGTCAACTTTTAGTTCCTTGAGAATTCTCCATACTTCCAAAAAAGCTGTATTAGTTTGGTGATTGTTAATGTTAATTAGTTTGATTTAAGCATTCTAAGTTGCATATCAAATCACCATATTGTACCCCATAAACCTATACGATTACAATTTAATAAAAATTAAGTTAAAAAAAAAAAAAAGAAAGAAAGATAAACAAGAAAAAAGAGAATAAATTCCCAGAAAGGAAAGAACAAGGGTACATAACATGAGGCTGCCTGCCATCGTCAGTGAAGTCCTTGACTGTAAGAGTCCCCTGACTTCCATGGGCACAGGCAAGAATGTGGGCACAAATAAGAATGTCAGAATGTAGGAGGGGTAGTGAGCAATGTTTTTATTAGAGCTTTAAAATAGAGAACTGTTACTGCTTTACAGCCACAGCTAAGGAACAACTGCCTACTTCTCATCTCTGGAAAGAATAAGAACGAAGCTTCAAGCCCTGAGATCACTGTCACAATTGTCACAGCATGAATGGACTGAACCATTCGTTAAGCAATTTGGGAGATCCTATTCTGAATCCTAAATGTTCTTCAACTGCGGAGAGATCAAAAAGAAAGTTGAAGGTAGAAGGCGCCTTAAAGATCAAGTCCTACACCTCACTACACGAATGAGGAAGCAGGGTCTCATATAAGGGATTGTTTCCCTGCAGTAATTGATAAACACAGGATTTGCATCCTAGGATCCTTTATTCTTTGTCCACTATTCTTTGCATCAGGTTGGTGTTTTACCAAATTGCCAGTGAGGATCCGCTGGCCATAAAATCAATTTACTATGTAAAAGCCACCATATTTTTTTTCCTTTTTTGAGAGAGTCTTGCTATGTCACCCTCAGTAGAGTGCTGTTACATCACAGCTCACAGCAACCTCAACTCTTGGGCTCAAGCGATTCTCTTGCCTCAGCCTAGTAGCTAGGATTACAGGCACCTGCCACACACCTGGCTATTTTTTGGCTGCAATTGTCATTGTTGTTTAACAAGCCCAGACAGAGCACAAACTCGCCAGCCTTGGTGTCTGTGGCTAGCGCCCTTCTCACTGAGCTATAGGCACTGAGCCAAGAAGCCATCATTTTTTGAAGGAAAGCACAAGAGCATATTAAAGGAACAAACTGCTTTATGAAACTTGTTTCAGTTATACCCAAGCTCAAGTACAACATATTTTACTGTGAGCGATGATCAAAAGTTTGAAGCCTGCTATACTAGATTAGTATTCTCAGGATTAGAGTAAATCCATGCTTTGAAAGCAAAGGAGGTGACCTAACTGCATAATTCTAAAGGACATTTAGAAATGATATGAGACCATCTTGCTTTAAGGATTTTTATGCACTTTGATGATTGAAGAGGAAACTAAAAATGTGGGGCTTGTAAATCCAGGAATTGGACAAATGTTAGCAACATGAAATAAAATAGTAGCAATTAATATATTGAATAGCACCCATATTTATTTTGAATATAATATATTATATTTATATAGAACTCATTAACATTGCTAATATATGTTCAAGGAAGTATCATGCACTGCTTTGGGAGTAAAAGGCCCTTAACATATTAGGGATTTTTCATTTTATTCCTGACTCCAGTTTCAAGTGGAATAAATCATTTGGATTATGACCTATAAGTACAAACTAAGAGAGTATGGCTTTAAATCCTTTCAATCTACTGTTTCAATTCACTCTGCCTCAATTCACTTTTGCTAATTAATTCCACACTAAGAACAGCTATGTCAATGCCAACAACCAAAGGCAGGAGATTTCTCAAGTTCATTCTCAAGATGCAGACTTTTCCTTGAGTTGACACCTCTTCTCATTCTCCCCCTTTTACTGCCACTGGTATTAAGGTAAATCACCAGAAAAATCACACAGCTTCATTTTATACTCTCAGTTAACCAAAGAAATATTTCATGGAAATACAATTCAATGTTACCACTTCAAATTTCATGAAGTCTGTAGAAATTAACATGAAGAACTTTAGTGTTTCCCTGGTAAAAATCATTACTGTTGTCAATGACTGTCTGAACAGTATGTTCAAAGTCCCTACTCTCATGAGCCACACAATAGATTCCTCTTTGCATTTAGTGCGAGGGTAAAAACCTCTTCCTCTCAGATAACTTAATAAAGAATGAAAAATACATAGCATCATATTGCCCTTTATTGTCCTGACCATCAGAAGACTCAGACCTAAATTTTCATTTTAATAACAGCACCTATCCTTGGCTTGGGTTTCCTGTGATTTCTTCTCCTTACTCTCTTCATTATGTGGCCCTTATTCTTCTACACTTAATTTAGCAATGCTTCCATGACATGAAGGAATGTTCCTAGAGCCTACCCAAGTAAAACCTTCTTGAAGCATCACAACCTGACCACTAAGTGTGAATGAAGGTGCTTAACAGCAACAAGAAAACTTTGGGCACCAAAAAAAAGCAGCAAAAAAGGGCTGGTCCAGGTGCAGTGGTGTTTACAACTAATTGATCACAACCAGTTACAGATCCTCTTGTTCCTCCTCCACTCCCATTGCTTTACTTGACTTGCCTAAAAGAAAAAAAAAAAAGGCAGCAAAAAAGACTCTTATATTAATTCATCAACAAATAGTAATCAAATTATCTCTACCCTATGTGGCAGGCAGTTTGCTAGATAATAAAGGTCCAAAGGTGACCATTCTTGTTTCAAATAAAATAAATCCTTCTACAGGAGCATTCCCTAGGTAGACGTTAAAAGGGATGGCTGGAATACTGTTGGGGACTTAATGTGTCCCCTAAAATTTATTTATATATTTTTTTATTTATTTTTATATATAAAATATATATATGTGTGTGTGTGTGTGTGTATATATATATATATATATATATATATATATATTTTTTTTTTTTTTTTTTTTTTTTTTTTAGTCAGAGTCTTACTATGCTGCCCTCAATATAGTGCCATGGCATCATAGCTCACAGCAACCTCAAACTCTTGGGCTTAGGTAATCCTCTTGCCTCAGCCTCCCAAGTAGCTGGGACTACCGGCACCCGCCACATTGCCCGGTTATTTTTCAGTTACAGTTGTCATTGTTGCTTAGCTGGCCCAGGTAAAGCATGAAGCAGCCAGCCTTGGTGTAGGTGGCTGGCACCCTTCTCACTGAGCTACAGGCGCCAAGCCTAAAATTCATATTAATATGCTGAACCCCCAGGCCCGAAGTGACTATTATTTGGAGATACAGTTACTGATAATAACTTCCTTCTCATGAAGGTAATTAAGGTTAAATGAGGTCATCAGGGTAGAGCCCTAGTCCAGTAGGATTAGTATCCTTACAAGAAGAGACAAAAGAGAACTTACTTTCTCTCTCTGCTGTGTTCTCACACAGCAAGAAGGTGCCAGTTTGCAGACTGGGAAGAGAGCCCTCACCAGAAACTGAATCGGACAGCACATTGATCTCAACTTCTAGCCTTAGAACTGTGAGAAACAAGTTTCTGTTGTTGAAGCCACCCAGTCTGGTATTTTCTTATAGCAACCCAAGCAAACAAATACAAAAGCTTCTCAATGTCTGTTCTAGGTCACTATTCTACTAACACTTATGGTAAATAATGCTATAATAATTAGAAATTCTCAGAAACTTCCTAATTAAGTCAACAGCAAGAGAATGATGCAACTAAAAAGGCTGTGGAAAGCCATTATATTTCCCCCAAGTCTTAAGTTAGTAAAAAGATTAGAGGGGGATTCTACTCAACCATGGTATTCATCCTACTCTGACTGTGGAGCTAATTTCTATCTAAACTTCAGCTTCCTTAGTGGGCATTAAAAAAAAAAAAAAAAAAAATCTACTTGTAAGGCTTCAAAACATAATGTGTTTCACATCCCTGGAAAACACCAATTCAATAATGTTAGGCTTTCTCTGGTGTTCATGTCTCCATCTGTAAGGAAGGAGGCAAACTACACCTACAGTTTATGTGGCACCCAAGAGAAAAGAGGGCAAAGCAGCTCCAGGTCAGTACTCAGTTTCATTAGAAGATTCCATTGGTTTAAAAGGAGGAAAGAAGAGCTAAATTTGGAAACCAAAGAACTAAGTGATTTCTAAAGTCAGGTACAATACGATAAGCGTAAGAGTTTAAGAGATAAGCTGGAGAATTCAGGAATAGCTCTGAATTCATATTCTACAGCAAAACTTCTTGCTAATAATGTACTTTGTTATATAATCTTTAAAAATTATTTTAAAACATCTTTGTCCATCAAATTGCAGGGGTTCATATCCTCAGCCCTGCCATATACTAACTGCTTCACTTTGAATGAGTTTCTTAACTTCTCCATGTCTCAGCTACACCATTTATAATATAACAATATGAGTTCCTAGCACATAGGGTGCTTATGAAAATTAAATGAGTCAATACATGGAAACCTCTGAAACTGTGTCTATCACATAGTAAGCACTAATTAAATCTTAGCTTGTATTGCTCCTTAGGGTAATCCCTCTAGGCCAGCTGGTATCCTGTCAGCTTCTCATTTTAATGCCACATAATATTCCATGGTAGTGATGTACCAAAACTTATTCAGCCCTTCTTCTGTTGGTATTATCTTTATTTCCAGTTTTCATCCCAATATGAACCATATAGCAATAAACATCTCATAACTTTTTAAAAATTAGTCCACAAGAACTTTTTTTAATGGTAAGTTAAGATGTGGTCAACTGCCTCATAAATGGCAGGATATTTTTTTAAAGGTGTTACATTAGCCTCTAACGTTAATTATGGCCACCAAAAGGAAGTTCTATCACATCCAAACCCTATCTTTAATAACAGTCTAACCATCTCGTAGCACATGAAAGAGCTCCTTAATGATGTTTACCTGTCCTTGTGCAGTGACTAGAGTCCTGTCTGGGACCAGGCTTTCCTTTTAATGGTTCTGGCTGGTGGTGTGTAGCAAACAAAACAATTAGCTTTTGCTCAGCTGATTTCTTCCAATCCTACCTTTCCCCAGCTTTCTCTCTGTGCTCTGTTTATAGCATGTGTCCAACCTCAAAGTGTATGAGGCCAGTTAGTCACAGGAGGGCCAGACGGCTTCTAAGGCATATCCTTCCTCACCTGATGACCCAAATTTCAAATTATTTATCTTATTACACATGTGAGGCAACCGTATTTCTAAATCAAAAATAGTCCCATGTCCTATGTTTCAACAGAGTATGGGCATGAACTTGGCACTGCCCCCAAACCGATTTTCTACATGTCACCATTCCCCTCATCTTACTGTTTCACACAGACAGAAACCTTCATCACAGCTACTCTTTTGTCACCGGGTGTATTCTATATGATCTCACTCAAACACAAAGAACAGTAACCATTAGGAGTTACATGCAATTTGCTATAGGTATTAATTTACAAAACAGATGGTCCTGCTGGCTTGCCTGAAGACATGATACACTGCACAAAACCAAACCCTACAGCTCCCCCGGGCCTGGAACAAGACTGCATTTCTCAAGGAAGCTCCAACCTGGTGACCCTCCCGAGTGACCTGGCTTGTGTCACTGCCAACCTGACTGAGTTATGTCCTTCTGCTTCCGTCAAAAGATCCAGTGAGTAGAGCCTCATTCTGGGGTTGTTGGAACAGATTTAGAGCTTACTAAAAAAATTAAAAGACAAAGACCAGGTTGGGGTGGAGAAATGGCCACTCGGCAAAATGTACTTAGGTTTCATCATTGACCTGGGTAAACTACCTTACCCGGGAAAGCCTGGCTTGTTAAAACATTTAGAGGTCACAGGCCTCACTAAAGAAAAGCAGCCCTTGTACGTAACTCATCAAGAACCATCTGATAATCCACAGAAAAACAAAAATAGCCTGGGGTTCTGATTTTAAGCAAGATAGAGGGAAACTGGTGTGTGGAATCAAACTGGAACGAATGTAAATAAACTCAGCGGGTACTGGAAGCTACATCTCAAGCAATAACTGAAAACAAAACAATGCAAAACCTTATGCTGCACTTACTAACACTCAAAAGAGACATGAGCTAAGATCACCTAACATACAAAAAATTCACAATAACCAGCACACTTTTTAATAAAAATGAAAATTCTTTTGGGGGGGGTACAGGTGAATTTGGGGCACCAGCTTAAAAAGGAGCAGTATGTACAGAGTAGGGAGCTTTAAAATATAGAACTCTGATTTCCATCTGCAAGCAGTCCCTAAGTTACAAACACCCGACTTACAGACAACTCACACTTACAAACAGGGGCTCTTACAGGTAAAACAGGTAAATGTACCCATTCCAACGTACCTACACATTCAACTTAAGAACCAACATACAGAACCTATCTCATTTGTTACACACACAGGAACCGCCTGTAATTCACTGTGATTAATATTGGGTTTGATTATAGGCATTTTTATTTTCTCAACGACACGTGCAGACTTAACACTCTGTGAAAAGGATTACTTACCAGTTTGAGAGAAAAATAACACATTTAACATTAAGTCTCCAGAGCACTTAGTTAGAGGTTTGATGCCTCAAAGCTGAAATCTTATCCTAGGATCTTACTCAGAATGTTGAAGCAGAACACATACCCCGTGAAACTTCTCTGCCAGTGAGAGTGTGTTGGCTTTTTAAGACAAAGACCACCTCATTTTGGTGGGGAATGAAGAGGGACGGATGACCCAGCCTCACCTTGCTACCAAGGACTCATTTAAGATGTCTCCTTCTAGAACAGCCCCACTTCCTCGCTGCTCCCAGGGGCAAACCTCATCCCTGCACTTCCACCCTACTGGAGCAATCTCCTCCGGCCTTTTTATTCCTAGGATCAGCCCTCCTTCCTAGGCCACTGCCTCCACACAGAAGGCCCTCAGTAAGTGTTGGCTAAGTGAATGAATCACACATCAACCCATCTCTGGGGAGGCCACCAACAGCCAAGGGAGGCGAAGCTGTGTTCCAAGCACAGCTACACAAAGGCAACTTGGTGCCAGTGACAGCTCTATAATCAACCCAGGAAGAAGGAAGAGCGCTTTTACTCAATATCTGATCTCTGAATTGCTCATCCTGTGTTTTTTTTTTTTTAAGTAGGTAGCTGTGGGGGACGTGGCAGTTAACTTCAAGGATTGTTCCTCCTCGAGGGACCATCTGCCTTGAGGCAGTTCAGATTTGCAGAACATCTCGTTCAATTCTAAAGGCAAGTATCATAGGAAAGCTCATTCTGAAGAGCAGTGTTCCACCAGAATAGGCTGGGAACCTCAATTTTTTTTAATGAAAAAAAATATCCTCCTGCTCAGCATGTAGGAGCCACACAAAACGTGGCCGACTAACACAAACTAGAGCCTTTGGTAATTCTACTCGCATACAGAGAAGCGACATTAAGCACCAACAATGTGAAGAGGTGACAGGCAGAAGCCCACAACGTTCCCCCCCCCCCCAAAATAAAAATCCATCTCAGGAAATACTGCATCAGGGCCTGGACAGCAAGACGGACACATTCCTACAGAGAAAATCTGAATGTCTGATTCAGTAAAAGGTCACTTTGAAGTCCTTGCCCCCTGTAAACTCCAAGTCCCATGATCTGGCAGGATTGAAAAACTTCCTGTTCTGTTCTGAGGGGGTAGTCCAACTCCGCCCCGCAAAACCCACTGGTTGTACTGATTAAATCAACCAGATGAAAGCCAACATCCCACAAAGGAATGTCCATTGCTATTCACACAGATAAACAGATACACCCACTGGCAAGGGCCAAAAGGCACAAGTGTCTTGGTTGGAATATGTGTGGTATGGTGGTGCCCGCTGAGTCCTTACTGCTCCAACCTTAAGCCACTTGGAAATGGGAAGAGCTTTAAATGCAAAAAGATGAGCCAGTACGTACTTTAAAATCAGACCCATTCCATTCCAAGATCCATGCAGATTGGCTTTGTAGAAATCTGTGACTGGACACAACCCTGGAGGTGCAGGGCCTTACAGGAAGACAACGCACATTTAGGGGGAAAAGCCTCAAGCTTGTGCCCCCTCCAGGAGCAATCTACAACCCTGACCACCTCTGGTCAAAGGCTATTAGCATACCCATAACCCCATCATATTAAAAAATTACAGCTGTTGTCTAACCTGCAGGATAACAACTCTGGATTCGAGAAATGGTTCCATTTGGGCAGATTTGTCAAAGCTTCTGAGACAAAGATAATTATGTAAAATATCTGTTCAAAAGGCAGATTTTGGCCAGGTGCAGTAGCTCACACCTATAATCCTAGCACTCTAGGGGGCTGAGGAAGGTGTCTGAGATCTGAGCAAGAGGAAGACCCTGTCTCTACTAAAAATTGAAAAATCAGCCAGGTATGGTGGTCCGTGCCTATAGTCTCAGGTACTCGGGAGGCTGGGGCAAGAAGATCGCTTGAGCCCAGGAGTATGAGGCTGCTATGAGCTGTGACATCACAGCACTCTAGCCTGGCACAACAGAGTGAGACTCAGACTCAAAAAACAAAACAAACAAAAACCTAGCAATAAAAAATATATAATAAAATAAAAGGCAGATTTGGGGGCTCATATCCTTATTTCAATCCATAAATAAGAATTCATGCAACTGGAGGCCTGGAATCTGCATTTTTAATAAAGCTACTCCAGCGATTCACTTAAATTTGAAAATCCCAGCTCCTGACTTGGAGCCTGTAGCACAGCCACATACACCAATGTTGGCGGATTAGAACCCAGCCTGGGCCAGCTAAGCAACAATGACAACTGCAACAGAAAAAGTCGGGCATTGTGGCCGGCGCCTGTAGTCCCAGCTACTTGGGAGGCTGAGGCAGGAGAATCGCTTAAACCCAAGTGTTTGAGGTTGCTGTGAGCTTTGATGTCACAACACTCTACTGAGGGCAACATAGTGAGACTTTGTCTCAAAAAAAAAAAAAAAAAAAAA
>CAUYPK010163561.1:0-14669 GCA_963574355.1 Loris lydekkerianus
TGAACTGGGAGGAGATAAGAAAAGAAAGGGCCAAGTGATCCAGTTCTAAACTTTGAGACTTTTTGTCTTTTTGAGGAGAATATGTTGAAGCTATACAAAAATTACCTGTAGGGAAATAAATATGATAATATTCAAAAAAAAAAAAAAAAACAAAATGCAACAACAAAAACAAATTAAAAAAAAAAAAAAAAAGCTACATGAACACACATAGGAATGAAAGATCTTCTATACACATAACCAGTAAGTGTGATTATAATTCTCTGACCCAGCTCAGTGACTGTAGCTCAAGTGGCTAAGGTGCTAGCCACATACATCTGACCTGGTGGGTTTAATCCAGCCCGGGCATGCCAAACAACAATGACAACTACAACCAAAAAAAAAAAAAAAAAAAAAAAAATAGCTGGGCGTTGTGGCGGGCGCCTGTAGTCCCAGCTACTTGGGAAGCTGAGGCAAGAGACTCTCTTAAGCTCAAGAGTTTGAGGTTGCTGTGAGCTGTGATGCCACAGCACTCTACCCAGGGCAACAGCTTGAGGCTCTGTCTCAAAAAAAAACTCCAGCCCATCATCTTCTATCATACTTGTGTTATCTACAATCTGTAAAAACTTTTTCTATCATGGCAATTTTTGACAAATAGGAAAGAAGACTATTTCTGTCAAAGGCAACTTAATGACTTCGGTTCATCCCACTCGTGGTAGTAATAATAATTAATAGCCTTACCTTTAGTACTTTAGTGCTTACCTTTAGTACTAAGTATACTAAGTGTCAGAGGCTGTCCTAATTCCCTGAATTGTCACAAAGATCCTATATAATAGGGCCTATATGGAAAGTATTATTATCTCAATGTTATAAGCTAAGAAAAGTAAGGGACAAAGAAGTTAATGCCACATAAGTAGTAAATGTCAGCACTAGTATTCTGGATCTACATTCAAAGTACTACACTCCATTAGCAAGTAGGAAAATAGATCAAAAGACCCTACTGGCTGTCCTAAATCACTTGCTCTTGAGAAAGCCAGCTACTAAGTCATGAAGACACTGAGATCTCTTGCCAACAGACAGCCAATATCAAATTGCTTGCTATGTGAGTAAGCAATCTTCTCAACAGACACCAAGCCACTACCACTCAGCTAAGCCAATCCAGAATTATGACCCACACAAACTATGTGAGATAACTATTTACTTGTTGTTTAAGAAAGGAAAAAAAAAAAAAAAACAAGGCTACACGTGGTGGCTCACACCTATAATCCTAGCACTCTGGGAGGCCAAGGCAATTGGATTGCTTGAACTCAATAATTTCAGACTAGTCTGAGCGAGATCCTATTTCTTGTAAAAATAAAAAAATCAGTCCGGTGTTATGGCACACACCTGTAGTCCCAGCTACTCAGGAGGCTGAAGCTAGAGAATCCCTCGAACCCAAGAGTTTGTGGTTGCTGTGAACTATGACACCATGGCACTCAACCCAAGGTGACAGAGTAAGACCCTGTCTAAAAGAAGAAAGCAAAACAAAAAAACATGTCATGGTCAAGAAATGGCAAGTGAGGAGGGGCAAGGGAGAGGACCAGTGGGCAAGCTAAGGAACTGTTTTAAAAGAAAGATTAAGGCGGGTGGCGCCTGTAGCTCAAGCGGCTAAGGCGCCAGCCACATACACCAAAGCTGGCAGGTTCAAATCCGGCCTGGGCCTGCCAAACAACAATGACAACTACAACCAAAAAATAGCTGGGCATTGTGGCGGGCGCCTGTAATCCCAGCTACTAGGGAGGCCGAGGCAAGAAAATCACTAAAGGCCAGGAGTTTGAGGTTGCTGTGAGCTGAGGTCAGGGCACTCTACCCAGAGCTATAGCTTGAGGCTCTGTCTCCAAAAAAAAAAAAAAAAAAAATTAAGACCTGGATGGCTAGCACCTGTAGTCCCAACTACTAGGGAGGATGAGGCAGGGGGATGGATTGAGCCCAGGGTTTTGAAGTTGCAGTGAGCAATGACCACCCAACTGCTTTCTAGCATATGCAACAGAACAAGAGGGAAAAGAACACAAGAGAGAGAGGGAGAGGAGGAGAAAGGGAGGAAGGGAGGAAAGAAGGAAGGAAGGAAGGAAAATTATAGAGACGTAACAATTAAATATAGTATGAGATGATGGACTGGACTAAGATGCAAAAGCTATAGAGAATATGTATTACTGGGATAACAAAATTTGAATCATCTGTGAATTAGGTAATAACATGATATTGATATTAAACTTCCACATTTTGATATCTGTAGTGTGGTTTTTTAAGAGAATATAAAAGCATATTTCTACTTACATTCAGAATGGTTCTGAAAAGTTTTAATGTCACTTGCCAAAGGAAAAATTATAGGTAACATACAACAATAAAACGCAAAAAAAAGTAAACAAAGCACAGGAGTTTTTATTTATTACAACTGCCTGTAAGTTTCTTGTTGTATCAAAAAGAAAAAAACAATCCCCATTCATGAGAAAACAGTTTGAAAACTCCCTTGTGGGTGTTAAGTGAACATGTGCAGTAGCCCATGGAGTTCTAATGATCATGCTCACAATAGTCACTCCTTTGGTCTCTCACTCTGATAATCCCAACTGTACGCCATTATAGCTCTATTTTTTTTCTTTAAAATTTTTTTAATTGGGCTGCCACTAGGCTGTAACAGCTGCCTCCAGCACCTATATAAGCAAATGCAGCCCAATGTAAACAGTAAAATGAAACTTGATTTTAACCAATCAAAAACTGTCAACTAACCTCTAACTAGGGGCTTTCCTCTAGATCAGGGGTCCTCAAACTGCGACCCACGGGCCACATGAGACGGTGTGATTGTATTTGTTCCTGTTTTGTTTTTTTACTTCAAAATAAGATATGTGCAGTGTGCATAGGAATTTGTTCATTTTTTTTTTTTTTTTTAACTGTAGTCCAGCCCTCCAACGGTCGGAGGGACAGTGAACTGGCCCCCCTGTTTAAAAAGTTTGAGGGCACCTGCTCTAGATCAATGCTTTTCAACATTTTTATTTCATACCACACTTAAACCTATAGTTAACTTCCATGGCACACCTTAAATTATATTGGTCAAAAAAAAGAGTGAAAAAAAAAAGAATATATTTACTGTACTTTAAACTTTGGAAAATAATTTCATTAATAATCTCTAAAATTTTTCACAGCACACCTAAGATCCTCTCATAGCACACCAGTTGAAAATCACTGCTGTAGGTCAATATTCATTTAAGGCAAATGCCTTGCTGTAGCAAATCAAGTAATTATTTTGCGACCATGTTCACCCTATAAAAATCTACTGCTACAGCGGAGCTCTCTGAACCTCTTCTGGTTGAAACCTCTTCTTTTTAATGCTCAAATAAACTCTGCTGAATTTATCTTCCCTGAACTTTTTCTTTAAATAGTTCAAAACATTCAATTATTTAAAATTTTTTTCTCTCACAATGTTCATTTTATACCTACAATGGGAAACTGTGAATAATGTCAGAAACTCAGACACTAAATATAAATTAATAAGAAACAAAAATAATAATTCTATAAATATGCCTGGGATCTTCACCTTTGAGTTTGATTTATCAGATCAAATCTCTCATCACACATTAAGATGGCTGTACACCTTCAAATAACTGTCTAAAAACAAGAAAAATAGGGTGGCGCTCATAGCTCAGTGGGTAGGGTGCTGGCCACATACACCGAGGCCGGTGGGTTCGAAGCCGGCCTGAGCCAACTAAAACAACAATGATAGGTGGTGCCTGTGGCTCAATGGAATAGTGCGCAAGCCCCATATGCCAGAGGTGATGGGTTCAAACCCAGCTCCAGCCAAAAAAAACCAAACAAACAAAAAAAACACTGCAACAATGACAACTACAACAACAACAAAAATAGCTGGGAGTTGTGGCGGGCGCCTATAACCCCAGCTACTTGGGAGGCGGAGGCAGGAGAATTGCTTGAGCCCAAGAGTTGGAGGTTGCTGTGAGCTGTGATGCCACAGTACTCTACCCAGGGCGATAGCTTGAGGCTCTGTCTCCAAAAAAAAAAAAAAAATAGCCAGGCATTGTGGCAGGCACCCATCTATAGTCCCTCTTGAAGGCTGAGGCAAGAGAATCGCTTAAGCTCAAGAGTTTGAGGTTGCTGTGAGCTGTGATGCCACAGCAATCTACTGAGGGCGACGTAGTGAGACCATCACAAAAAAAAAAAAAAAAAAAAAAAAAGGTAAAAAAGAAAAAAGTAGTACCCATCTACTTAAGCATCATCTTACCCCCACACCAATTTTGTTATAAGCTTATTGAAGTAGATAGAATATACCTATCACAAAATTCACCCATTTGAGGTGTACAATTCAATGATTTTTAGTAAATTTATAGAGTAGTGCAACCGTTACCATAATCTCACTTCAGAACCTTTTTGTTGGGGAAAGAGTAGGAGAGTGAAGGATGGGGAGATGCCAGCATATAGCACCCCTCTTGGGGGTGGGACACAATTATAAGAGAGACTTTATCTAACAAATGCAATCAGTATAATCTAACTCTTTGTACCTTCAATGAATCCCAAACAATCAAAATAAAGAAAGAACATTTTTGTCACCCAAAAAAAATACTCCATAGTAAATCTTATTTTCATTCATAGCCATAAACAAACACTAATCTGGGCCGGGTCCAGTGACACACATTTATAATCCTGGCATTCTGGGAGACCGAGGCAAGTGGATTGCCCTGAATTCGCAGGTTTGAGTAAGACCCCATCTCTAAAAAGTAGCCAGGCATGTGGCGGGCACCTGTCGTCCCAGCTACTTGGGAGGCTAAGGCAGGAGAATCATTCAAAGCTGAAGACTTTGAGGCTGCTGTGAGCTATCACACCAAATCACTCTACAGAGGGTGACAAAGTGAGACTCTGTCTCAAAAAAACAAAAAACACTAACTTTTTTCTGTCCCTACAAATTTGCTATTCATAGATATTATACATAAATGCAATCATGTAATATGTAATCTTTTATGCCTGGTTTAATTTAGCTTAATCTTCCTGAGATTCTTCCATGCTGTAAAATGTATCAGGATTCATTCCTTTTTAACTCTGAGTAGTAGTCTATTGATGGGCATACCAATTTGTGTATCTACTTACCAATTCATGGATATTTGGATTGTTTCCACTTTTTGGCTGTTGAATGATGCTTCTGGAAAAAATGCTCTACAAGTTAAAAATAATTGTTTTTCACAATTTTGTGTAGTTTTATCTTTTTTTTATTTTTTTTATTTTTTATTGAGACAGAGTCTCACTTTGCTGCCCTTGGTAGAGTGCTGTGATATCACAGCTCACAGCAACCTCAAACTCTTGAGCTTCAGTGATTCTCTTGCCTCAGCCTCCTGAGTAGCTGGGATTATAGGCATCCACCACAACGCTGGGCTATTTTTTGGTTTTTAGCAGGCCCCAGCTGGGTTTGAACTCACCAGCCCTGGTGCATGTGGCTGGCACCCTACCCACTGAGTTATGGGCGCTGCCCTAGTTTTATCTGCTTTTTGAGAAGAGGATTTACCAAACATCTTTACCATTCTAGGAGTTCTGTACTAACAACAATAATAACAAAATTACATTTTTTTCCTTTGATTATTTTGAGATTATGCTTTTATCAGTAGTTTGTCATCAGGTTTTTTTTTTTTTTTATTAGAGACAGAGTCTTACTTTGCCACCCTGGGTAGAGTGCCATGGCTTCACAGCTCACAGCAACCTCCAGCTCTTAGGCTGAGACAATTCTCATGCCTCAGCCTCCCAAGTAGCTAGGACTACAGGTGCCCGCCACAACACGGGGCTTTTTTGTTGCAGTTTGGCTGGGGCTGGGTTCAAACCCACCACCTTTGGTATATGGGGCTGGTGCCCTACCCACTGAGCCACAGGCGTGTGACCCCTATCATCTGATTTTGATGGTACATTTGGAAAGTTTTCCCTATCCCAAATTATAAGAAGATACATATGTTCTTCTAGTACTCTTCATGGTTTAACTTTTTCATTCTTATGTAAAATTTTGATATTTATAGAAAATTGAAGGTTGAAAACCCTAAAATATAAGTTTTATTAGGATAATTGTATTTATTGTTGAAGCCAAAGATCACACTACTGATGCAGAGATCAAAACTCCTAGTACTCAAGATAAAAGCGAACCCACAGATGAAAACTAAAATTCGTATAATTCAGAGATCCTGCCTTCCTTATAAAATTTTCTATTTAATATATTGAGATTATTTGGTCTCCCTAATCTTTAGTAAAACGTTTCTGGTTTTATAAATAAAAGTTAATGACAAACACTGCACATTTCACATAGAGGATCTTAGGATTAGTCTTGTTGAAAAGCCTTCATTCAAAAAACTTGGGAGTGCCTAAGCAGATTTTCATATACACCTGAGTCAATTTTCTGCTAAGCAAGACTTTATTTCCTATCTTTTGACAGAAAAGGAAACATAAGGAAAACTAAACCGTTCACTATTTCAAGTATACAGTCAGTAGTTCTGTTACAAACACAAAATGTTAAGGTTAATAATCTTCTACATAATTCTATATCCTACTGGAAAGCCCTACAAATTCTTCAATTAATTACAATTACTCCTCTGCATCTTAAAAGTTTACTTCTACCATATTCCCTGAAAATTCCTTAATAAGGCCTGAGATTTCACATTTTTAATAAACTCTGGCTCTGAAATGAAATTAAACAGAGGGGTAACGTAAAGTTACTTTTCTCTGCTATTACAAGTGGTAAACATTTTTTTTTTTTTAAGGCAGAGTTTTGCTCTGTCACCCCAGATAGACTACAGGGGCATCACCTTAGCTCACTGCAACCTCCAACTCCTAGGCTTAAATGATCCTCCAACCTCAGACTCCTGAATAGGTGGAAGTACAGGTGTGCACCACAATGCCCAGATGTGTTTCCTATTGTTTTTTTTTTTAAGCAAAGACAGCGTCTTAATCTTGCTCAGGATGGTCTCCACTCCTGAATGCAAGCAATCCTCCTACCACAACCTCCCAGAGTGCTAGGATTACAAGGATGAGTTACCTTGTCTAGCCTAAGTGGTAAATTTTCAATGGCAAACAAAACATAGTGAGATAGGCCATAGTGATCTAAATTGATTTTTCTTTATTCTTCTTTTTTTTTTTTTTTTTTTGAGACAAAGCCTCAAGCTGTCACCCTGGGTAAAGTATTGTGGCACCACAGCTCACAGAAACCTCCAACTCCTGGGCTCAAGTGATTTTCCTGCCTCTGCTCCCAAGTAGCTGGGACTATGGGCACTCATCACAACACCTGGCTATTTTTTTTTTTTTGGTTGCATCATTGTTGTTTAGTGGGCCCAGGCTGGATTCGAACCCACCAGCTCAGGTGTATATGGCTGGCACCTTAGCTGCTTCAGCCATAGGCGCTGAGCCTCTTTTTTTTTTTTTTTTTTTTGAGATAGTCGAATTTACTAGAGTGCCATGGCGTCATACCTAACAGCAACCTCAGACTGCTGGGCTCAAGCAATTCTCTTGCCTCAGCCTCCCAAGTAGCTGGGACTACAGGTGTCTGCCACAACACTCAGCTATTTTTTTGTTGTTGTAGCAATTGTCATTGTTGTTTAACTGGCCCAGGCTGGGCTGGAACCCATCAGCCTCAGTGCATGTGGCTGGTGATGTCACTACTATGCTACGGGCACCCTAAGGGTGCCAAGCCTAAATTGATTTTTCAGAGCAAAAAACCCCCAGAAATTTAAAATTCACACCAACTAAAAATTTAGTTTTTAGACTGGGTCTGCTAAGGCCAGGTATTATTACTTTCATTATTTTCCCATAGAAAAACCATGACAAAAAGTGTTTATTCTAGTATCAAGTCACTGTAAATTTTCAGGTAAAAGAAAACATCTGAGGGCAGTGCCCTGTGCTCAGTGGGTACTGTAACAGCCACATACACGTAGGCTAGCAGGTTTGAACACGGCCCACACCTGCTAAACAACAATGACAATTGCCATGAAAAAATAGTCAGGCATTGAGGCGGGCGCCTGTAGTTCCATCTACTTGGGAGGCTGAGGCAAGAGAATCGCTTAAGCCAAAGAGTTTGAGGTTGCTGTGAACTGCGACGCCACAGCACTCTACCAAAGGTGACAAAGTAAGACTTCGTCTCAAATTAAAAGAAAAAGAAAACATTTCAGTTACTAATAGATAAGATATAGTACCAATTTATGTACAAATAACTATCTTCTCCATCAGATAAACAGTTTAACTGGAAGAAAATAATTCAGTATTATTATTAATCAACTATTAAGTGCTTAATACCTGGTAGCTTGAACAAAAAGATGCAAGCCTTATAGCACAATTAACAAAACATCCTCCTATAGGTAGTGTTTTCATTATTTAAATTGGCACATGACAGATTATGTTCCAGATTTATTTATTGACTAAGTCTAATCCTATTTCCTCAGTTGGCATCAATATGTCTACTATTTACATTCATTTCAACACTGGATTTTTGTTCTAAAGTCTTCCATATTTAATTTTCTACCACAGAATTTTGAATTTAATTGAAATTTAGTGTTTTTTGGGGTAGATAGCAGGAAATAAAAACTCTTAATGAGAGCTAAATTCACTTCCTTTGTCAATCTCATTAACAAACCACACAATTTACTTTTTATTTCAAGGAAAGAGAACACTTTGTAATTAAGTGTTAAATGGCAATGAATTAAGATCCAATGACCTAGAGGTATTTTTCAAAAATTGGTCAAGCAGCTCAGTGCCTGTGGCTCAAGCGGCTAAGGCACCAGCCACATACACCTGAGCTGGTGGGTTCGAATCCAGCCTGGGCCTGCCAAACAACAATGACAACTGCAAGCAAAAAATAGCCGGGCGTTGTGGTGGGCGCCTGTAGTCCCAGCTACTTGGGAGGCTGAGGCAAGAGAATTGCTTGAGCCTAGGAGTCGGAGGTTGCTGTGAGCTGTGATGCCACAGCACCACTACCCAGGGTGAAAGCTTGAGGTTCTGTCTCAAAAACAAAAAGAAATATTGCTTCCTAACCTCTTTGAGAAGAATCTGAGGAGAAATCACTGTACCCGTGCAAAATCAATAGGGGAGATGGACCAGGGGATGTACCACACCTACAAAGTTAGCTAAACAAATGGGGCTGCCACGCTGTCACAATAGGCAAGAAAGCCATCTTGAATCAGAGAGGACCACATACCAGTAGCAGATGCATGAAAAATTGAAAAGATAACATTGTAGCTCTCCTCCTCCACACTGCCTACCAAGGCAACAGCCATCTCCTATTCGGTATCATGGCTGCCCTCAGACCCCTTATGAAGATCATCAAAAACAGGACCAAGAAGTTTATCTGGCACCAGTCAGACCAATATGTCAAAATCAACTGTAACTGGCAGAAACCCAAAGGTATTGACAACAGGGTACAGAAAAGATTCAAGGGCCAGATCTTGACGCCCAACATTGGTTATAGGAGCAACAAGAAAACAAAGCTTACACTGCCCAGTGGTTTCCGAAGTCCCTCATCGACAACATCAAGGAACTGGAAATGCTGCTGATGTGTGACAAATCTTACTGTGCAGAGAATGCTCATGTGTTCTCTAAGAACCACAAAGCTGTTGTGGAAAGAGCAACCCAGTTGGCCATCAGTGTCACCAATTCCAATACCAAGCTATGCAGGGAAGAAAATGAATAGACAGCTCATATGCACATTGTATTTGTGTTTAAATAAAACCATAAAAACATACATAAAAAAGATAAAATTGTATTGTGAGCATTTAACAACTAAAATAAATAAGAAATACTGCTTCCTAAAGTGTAAAATGCCTAGTAGGGGCCTAGGGGCCGTGCCCAGTGGCTCACACCTGTAATCCCAGCACTTTGGGAAGCTGAGGCAGGTAGATGGCTTGAGGTCACGGGTTCAAAATTAGCCTCAGGGTGGTGCCTGTGGCTCAGTGAGTAGGGCGTCAGCCCCATATACCAAGGGTGGCGGGTTCGAACCCAGCCCCAGCCAAACTGTAACAAAAAAAATAGCCGGGCGTTGTAGTGGGCACCTATAGTCCCAGCTATTCAGGAGGCTGAGGTAAGAGAATTGCCTAAGCCCAGGAGCTGAAGGTTGCTGTGAGCTGTGACGCTACGGCACTCTACTGAGGGCAACAAAATGAGACTGTCTCTAAAAAAAAAAGACCAGCCTGAGCAAGAACGAGACCCCCGTCTCTAAAAATAGCTGGGTGTTGTAGCAGGCCACTGTAGTCCCAGCTATTAGGGAGGCTTAGGCAAGAGAATCACATGAGCCCAAGAGTTTGCTGTTAACTATGACACCACAGCACTCTACCAAGGGCAACAAAGCAAGACTCTGGCTCAAAAAAAAGAATGGAGGGTGGCGCCTGTGGCTCAGAGGAGTAGGGTGCCAGCCCTATATGCCAGAGGTGGCGGGTTCAAACCTAGCCCCAGCCAAAAAACTGCAAAAAAAAAAAAAAGAAAAGAAAAAGAAAAAGAAAGAAAGAATGGAAAGGAATGAATGAATATTGAAATGGGCTTGACTATGAAACATGAGAAGATTCATACAGCCTGAAAAGGGATCAGAGAGCAGCATAAACAACAATATAGAGATAAGATACGGAAGGAAGCATTTATTCATTTACTCAGTATTCATACCAGTGCCAGGCTAAATATTTACAGACTTCCCACACTGTGTTGCAGATACATAGCTACAATTACGTTTTCTCTTTTAATCCTCACAACATACTGTAAAGACCTTCTTGTGCTATTTTCTTCCCACGGGTGAGCAAACAGGCCCCCAAATTAAGGAACTTCTCTGAAATTGCATAGATATTAAGTAGCAAAGTGGGAATTCATACAAGACTCCCAACCTCAACTCTGATGCCCTCTCCTCATCTATTATTTTAAGTGGGAACTGGGCTAGAATAAGTCCGACTCATCAACACAGATGCCAATTATTAGCAGGAAGGGAACAATCCCAATACAGAGGGGTGTATGGGTTAGAACCTCATGTAATTGGTACTTGGGAATCATGTGGCCTTGAACAAAATGAAACCAGTGTTTTGTGAAGGTAAATTTTCATGGCCACAAGAAGAATAGACTGAGAAAAGAACAGCAGGTGTTGAAAAGACTTGCTTAGAAGGCCATTAAGTAATTTGAAAACAACAGAAAAACCCATGGTAATGACTAGGATCAAGATGATAGGAAATAAAAAGGACAGACTCTCTAAAGCAATGACAAGAGAAAACATTGGTAAGGCCGCAGGAGGTGGCTCAAACCTGTAATCCCAGCACTTGGGAGGCAGAGGTGGGTGGAATGCCTAAGAGCTCATGAGTTTGAGACCAGCCTGACCCAAAGCAACGCTCTGTCTCTAAAAAATACCCCGGTGTTGTGGTGGGCGCCTATAGTCCCAGCTACTTGGGTGGCTAAGGCAAGAGAATCACTTGAGCCCAAGAGTTTGAAGTTGCTGTGACCTATGACAACACAGCACTCTACTGAAGGTGACCAAGTAAGTCTATGTTACCAAAAAAAAAGAAAGAAAGAAAACACTGGTAATAAGTAAATGAGTAATAACTGCCAAGAAGTAAAACTGCCTTTCTTTGTGGATGATATGCAGAATCCAGTGGAATCTAGGAAAAAAGCTACTAAATAAGTGAATTTAGCTAACTTGCAAGATAGAAGATCAATATACAAAAATCCTATATTTCTATATAGTAGCAATGATCAAATATTTTTTTTAAAATGACAGTACCAAAAACTGTGAAATACTAAAAGATAAATTTGACAAGACGCATAATGCCTATACATAGAAAACATCAAAACACTAGTAAGAAATTATTAATTAAAATAAATTTGGCTGGATGCAGTCGCTCATGCCTATAATCCTAGCAATTGGGAGGCCACGGTGGGCAGATGGCCTGAGTTCACAGGTTCGAGACCAGCCGGAGCCAGAGCAAGAACTCATCTCTAAAAACACTAGCCAGGTGTTGGTGCAGGTACCTGAAGTCCCAGCTACTTGGGAGGCTGAGGCAAGAGAACCTCTTGAGCCCAAGAGTTTGAGGTTGCTGTGAGCTATTACACCCTAGCACTCTACCAAGTGCGACAAAGTGAGACTCTGTCTCAAAAAAAAAAAAAAAAAAATAAGGCTTGGCGCCTATAGCTCAAGCAGCTAGGGCACCAGCTACATACACCAGAGCTGGTGGGTTCAAGTCCAACATGGCCTGCCAAACAATAATGACAACTCCAACCAAAAAATAGCTGGGCGTTGTGGTGGGTGCCTGTAGTTCCAGCTACTTGGGAGGCTGAGGAAAGGGAATCTCTTAAGCCCAAGAGTTTGAGGTTGCTGTGAGCTGTAACGCCACAGCACACTACCCAGGGCGGCAGCTTGGGGCTCTGTCTCTAAATAAATTACGTTAATTACGTTTTGTAGAGATGGGGATCTTGTCATGTTACCCACAATGATCTCAAATACTTGGGCTCAAGCAATCCTCCTATCTCAGCCTCCAAAAGTACTGGAATTACAGGTGTGAACCAACAGCACACCTAATCTAAGCTTAAGAGACAGAGCAAGACCATGTCTCAAATATAAAAGATGAACATATAAATGGAACAGATTCCAGGAATAGACTCAACAGAGTATTTCTGACAAAGGTACAAAGCCAATCCACTGGAGAAAGGATAGTCCTTTCAACAACTAATGCTGAAAAAATCTTAATGTTAAGAATCTCCTGGCTTGGCACCTATAGCTCAGGTGGCTAAGGCACCAGCCATGTATGCCAGAGCTGGCAGGTTCAAATCTAGCAGGTTCAAATTCAGCGCAGGCCTGCCAAACAACAATGACAACTACAACCAAAAAATAGCCGGGCATTGTGGTGGGCGCCTACAAACCCAGCTACTTGGGAAGCTGAGACAAGAGAATCGCTTAAGCCCAAGAGTTGGAGATTGCTGTGAGCTGTGATGCAACAGCACTCTGTCACCCAGGGTGACAGCTTGAGACTCTGTCTCAAAAATAATAATAATCTCATATAATTTTTTTTTTAATTTTTAGGACACAATGACTAAAAGTTATATTATTTTAGAACACATATTAATAATATGTTTATACAAATATAACTCAAATTAAGTTATTTGATGATGAGTCCCCTAATCTTTTCTTTTTCTTTTTTTACAGTTTTTCACCAGGGCCGGGTTTGAACCCACCACCTCCAGTATATGGGGCTGGCACCCTATTACTTTGAGCCACAGGTGCCACATTTTTTTTTTCTTGAGAAAGTCTCACTTGGTCACCCTTGGTAAAGTGCTATGGCATCTTAGGTCATAGCAACCTCAAACACTTGGGCTCAAGCAATTCTCTTTCCTCAGCCCCCCAAGTATGCTGGGACTACAGGTGCCCTCCACATCGCCCAGCTAGTTTTAGAAACAGGGCCTGGCTTTGGCTCAGGCAGGTCTAGAACCCGTGAGCTCAGACAATCCACCCACCTTGGCCTCCCAGAATGCTAGGATTACAAGCATGAGCCACGGTGCCTGGCCCTTAATCTTTTTTAAAAAAAAAAAATAAGAGTCTTGCTCTATTGCCTGAGCTAGAGTGCAGTAATGCCATCTTAGATCACTGCAACCTCAAATTCCTGGGGTCAAGCGATCCTCTGGCCTCAGCCTCCCGTGTAGCTGGGATTATGAATGTGTACCACCAGCTAGTTTTTCTATTTTTTGTAGAGATAGGGACTTGCTTCTTGTTCAGGCTGGTCTCTTCAACTCCTGACCTGAAGCAATCCTCCTCCCTCAACCTTCTAAAATACTAGGATTATAGGCATCCACTACAGCACCTACCCCCCCCCCAATATGACTTTTACATATAAAATAAGCCTAATATGTCTCTCTTAGATTTCCAGGGGTTCCTATTCGTTATATCCAAGTTAGTTCAGGTCAAAAAGACTTAACTTTACAATTTGAAATTTGGTTTGGAAAAGTATGTCAAATATCAAAGGATTAAAATAATATCAGAATAAGAAAGGTTTAAAACACATGATTGAAATGGGATCATAGGTCACTGTAGAATTTTGGGAAAATTGTTTGCTGATATCTTAAATAGTTAAAACATGTATCTATCATATGATTCAGTCACAAAACCCCTCTGTGTACTTACAAAAAATAAGAAGACACACATCCACACAAATATTAGTAAATGAGTATTCAAAGTAGTCTCTCTTTTTTTTTTTTTGGTGAGACAAGACTCTCACTCTATTGCCATCGGTAGAGTGCCCCAGCATCACAGCTCACAACAACCTCAAACTCTTGGACTCAGGCGATGCCCTTAACTAAAGGCACCTGCCATAACGGCCAGCTAGTTTTTCTATTTTTAGTAGAGACCCAGTCTCACTCTTGCTCAGGCTGGTCTTGAACTCCTAAGCTCAAGCGATCCACATGCCTTGGCCTCCCAGACTGCTAGGATTACAGGCATGAGTCACCTTGCCTCTGGCCTCAAGGCAGCTTTATTTGTAATAGGCAAAAACTGGAAACAAATCAAACATCTATCCACAGGTGAATAAACGAACACATGTGATGTATCCATACTACTCAACAATAAAAAAGAGTAAACTATTAGTAATATACATTTTAACATAATTATGTTGGATTAGAGAAGCCAGTCCAGGGCTTGGTGCCTGTAGCTCAGCAGCTAGGACACCAGCCACGTGCAC
>CAUYPK010163564.1:0-10033 GCA_963574355.1 Loris lydekkerianus
GGAAGTGGAAGACATTATTCTTAGTAAAGCATCACAAGAATGGAGAAGCATGAATCCTATGTACTCAATTTTGATATGAGGACAATTAATGACAATTAAGGTCACAGTGGGGGTGGAGGAAGGGGAGAGCAGAGAGAGAAAGAAGGAGGGAGGGGTGGGGAAAGGAAGAGCAGAGAGAAGGAAGGAGGGAGGGGGGTTGGGCCTTGGTGTGTGTCACACCTTTGGGGGGCAAGACAGGATTGCAAGAGGGACTTTACCTAACAAATGCAATCAGTATAACCTGCCTTATTGTACCCTCAATGAATCCCCAACAATTAAAAAAAATTAAAAAAAGTATATTAAAAAAAAAAAAACCAAAAAACAAATCTTAGATTCAGGGCAGTATCTGGTAGTGGCTCTGCCTGGAACAAGGAGGCATGGAGAGACCAGGCTGTAGCTAGAGAGGGAGGGGATGGTGGGAGTATGCAGGGAAGGGCTCAGGAGTGGAGGGGGCTAGCCGGCCACCACTACTACCTACTAAGCAAGAAAGAGAACCAGAGGGGAGGTGGGGCCAAGGAGGTCTTCCAGGCTGGGGAGCTCTGGGGAAGCCAAAACTCCAAACACTGAAGACAGCATCCAGGAAACATGGTGGTGACTGGTGAAAGAAATGGGCTCTATGGATGAGGTCACCAGGGAAATCTCACTGTCCGTAAGCATTAGCTCTGTTTGACATCCAAATTTCCTCAGCTCCCTTGTAAGATTTTCCACATATGACTTTTCTGAAATTGGAATGTGTCTTATTGTGATTGTTTTCTCCCCTCCCCCCCCATGCTATGTATTCAGTTCACTGTGCTCTCATCAATGGCATCTTAAGTGCAAGGAAACACACAATGTCTCAAGGTAGTGTTGGTTAATGAAACAAAGCCTGCTAGTTAAACTTCTCATATAACTTGGTGGTATTTGACTTGTAAGTCACATACTCTGAAGCATGCCAGGAAAAAGAAATGCCTTGACCAGTGATGCACAATGCAGTTAATTATCTAGGGAGACTCATATTCAAATAAATTAACTTGGGAGTTACACAGAGAGGGTAATTGGCTCACTGGAGGTGGTAACAGCTGAGGCCCCCACTGCCTGGCCAGCAGGAATGGATGTCTCCCTGCTCCCAGCCCAGGGCAGCTTTTCCAGTAAGCCCTTCTGAATATCTGCAAGAGTATTGCTCAAAAGCTTTCCTCATTCATCCTGAAGCCTTGACAAATGTGCCTTTGCTTACTGGGGCTTCCAAAAGAAAAGGTTAAATGAAATCTGAATGGAATACAAATAGTTTTTCCTTTCAAGGACTTCATTCTCTGGGAACTCATAGCAGAAAATGAGCTTCCTCCGTGACCACAAAAGAGCTCCCACTGGTGTTTGGGGTCCTAATGGCTGGAGACATCACCCAGGTTCCCTCTATCAATTCATGTGATTGCATATATATTTAATCAGTTTCCACCATGTTCCTGGAAAGGCATTTAGCTGGCTGCCAGCAGGCTCCTTCTCTTACTCTCTACACCGTGAAGTCAGTTGGCAGAGACCTTCATGCAGCCCAGGGCTCCGTCGCCCCCCTGCTTTCGTCTTCCAGGCAAGCCTGGCTTCTCCTCCTGCCTTAGCACTTTGTGCTGAGGGGGCTTGCTACCTTCCAAAGCTTCCCCACCTGAGGTCACCCCACACCCTCTTCACACATAGGCCAACCAAGCCAAACATTTCAAAAGAAAAAAACATTCACAGAGACTTGCACCATTCAGGAAAAAGAAGACCCTGGGTAGAAATGAATTAAAACACAATGAATCCCAGCTGAGTCTGCAAATGGTATTCTGGTGCTGCAGAGTTATGCAGCCCTACAGAGAAGAACAATCAATTTTCATTAATGATTTTGAATGTGTCATTGGCCCTGGGTTAATTATTTATTTGCATGAGGGTTTAGATTTATCTCACGGATATGCCAGATTATTTGAAAGGGTTTTAGTGCCTTTGACCTATGTTCAACGAATCTTCCTAACCCATATTTCATTCCACCTGAGAAAATAGTAGGCAATGTATTGGTCTTTTTTTTTTCCTAGTTTATTATTTCAATCAACTAATAATTAATAAGGCTTACTCTTATTAATTCTTACTCTTAAAAAAATTCTACATTTTTCTAGATTCTGGGTTTAATGCAAAATGACGTTCCTACTTTCATAGAGCTTAACATTCTGACAGTGGGAGAGATAGGTGAGCAACTAATAAATGAAAAAAGAATGTAAATCCTTGATAAGATGCAATGAAATGGCACTTAAGCTCTGTGCTCTGTCCTCCACGACCTCACAGCTAAGGTCTAATCATGAGTAAAAAATCAGACAAATTCCCATAGGGAGAATCCCACAAAATACATACTCCTCAAAACTGTCTAGGTCATCAAAACCAAAGAAAGTTTGAGAAAGTGTCATAGACATGGCAGCATTGCCCTCACATGGTCTGTCCTCAGTGTCAAGATGGCAGCAGCCATTCTAGGTATCACTTAAGTTGACAATGCAAAGGAAAGAAATGGCATCCCTTCCAATATATCTTTCTTAGGAGTGAAGAAAGTAGACGATCCCAATGGCTTCTCAGTGTGTTACATGTCTATTTCTAAACTAAACAAATCAGCATGAGAAATAGAATTACCCTGCTAGCTTGAACTACTCAGGATCTATCCCCTATAGCCAGGGATGAGGTTCAGTTTCTTCTGAACATGTACATGGCAATGGGAAGATGATTAGGGGACCCATTAAGAAGGACATGGGATTGGATGCATGTTGGGTAGGCAACTAACAGTATCTACTCCATGGTGGGTGAACTGAACTAAACATTTTGGGGGGTTCAAAAGTTTGTTCATTACAAATAGGAAGGGTAAGAAGATGAGGTGCATTGTTATATCACCAGAACTAGGCCTGATGAACTTCACTGTCTTTACACACTCATAGAACCCATGGGCGTGGTGGTGTACACCTGTAGTCCCATCTACTCAGGAGGCCAAGGCGGGAGGATCGGGTGAGCCTAGGAGTTCTGGGCTATAGGATACTGTGCCTATTGGGTGTCCACACTAAATCTGTCATCAGGACTGACCTCCCAGGAGTCACTCACCACCAGGTTGACTAAGGAGGTGTGAATAGGCCTACGTCAGACACGGAGCAGGTCAGTACTCTGCTGATCAGGAGTGTGCCTGTGCCTGAGAATATGGACTGCCCTCCAGCCTCAGCAGTGAGTGAGAAATGAGACCTTGTTGCTGAGAAAAAAAACAGAGAAAGTGAGAATTTGAAGTGCCAAGAACTTGAAGTTCCTAGAAAGATTTAAAAGAACAAGGAAAGAGTAGCAAATCAAAGGACGGCGTTTAAAAATAATAGTTACAATCATTAAGCATTTCCTATGTGTCTAACACTTTTCTACTTAATATAAATTATATCTTTTAATTCCCAGGACACCTTATAATAAGGTCTTATTATAACATTTCTACTTTACAAATGAGGAAATGGAGGTTTAGAAAGTTTAAGGCAATTTGCCAGTGTCACAGACAGCAGAGCCAGGATTTGAACCCAGACAGTCTGGCTCCAAAGCGTGCCTGCCTAATCTCTCAGCTTCCTACACACCAAGTATTCAATCTAGACTTGCAAGTTTAAAGTTTATAGCAATATTTCTCAAATCAGAAACTGTCTCTTTTGAAAAAACAAAAATGCCCTGCTATCCTCAAAGTGATTTTGAGTTTGATTACTTATCTTTATGTGTGAAGTCAATAGGCATTTGCTTTCTTCATGTATAAAATTGCATCATGAAATCTACTTGCATTTTCAAACTTTTCCCCCCTTCCTTGAGATCCTGATACGGCTAGTTCTCATAGTAAGTGATCTTCTGGAGTGCAAATCACTCTTCTAGAGCATTAAGAGGGAGACATAAGGATTGAGGTTTGAGTGAAATTCTGGTCCTGATGGAATTCTGGTGTCAATGACCTGTACTGGTTGTCTAGATAGTACCAAAGTAAGATAGGCCATTGCTCAACCTTCCACACAACTTTAGCTGAATAAGTGTGATCTGGGGGTCAAAGACCTTCTAGGACTGACTTTCTGTTGTGTAAGTGAGGTTAAGCCACTAAGCCTCTCATTTGTTAAGTGGGGAAAACACATAATGTTTAACATACCCCAAAATAAATGGGACTAACTATGGGTTAACTCCTATTTGGAAATAGATTTTGTTTTTCAAAAGGTTGTCCCCAGTGGGTAGAAAATGTGTTCCTATTTTCCCTGAGAAGACAGGTGAGGCTGAAAGAGCACTTCTGCTTGTTCCTTCTCTCTCTTTTTGCATAATTATTTCTTCAGGGCAAGGAGCACATTGCTAATAGTCTGCACTTGTGTGGACTTGAGTCATAAATACAGAAGATAAGATTTGCAGCATTCCATAGACCAGTGTCCCCCACTCAGTAGTGGAAACACCACACGTACCCACAAGCTTGACCCCTGCCTCGAGATCAGCGATTTATCTGTGTTCCAGTTAAAGATCATTTGGAATTGCCGTCCAGGCTGCAACCATTAAATGGGGCAATAAATATTAATGTCATGGCTGCTTGTCAGCCTGCACAGACTGGACTCACCACGGGCCTCTGTCAGGTGGAAATTGCACCAGTGCAGTCACATGTCAGAAATGCAGGGTCATCATTTCTTCTGCCCCCTTTTATCACCACCATGGGGATGCGTGTGACTTCAGTCATGTGGCCAATTTTAAAAATTTATGCCAATATTTGGAGATAGAGTTCTTGCTTCCAGCAACACTGCTCTATTTAGGAATTATTGCTTCATTTTGTCACAGTTACTGCCACCTCTCAGTCGGCACCGTGAGATTAAGTGAGTTCGTAGAACATTTCAAACACTGCTTGGCACAGGCAAGCAGTGTGTAAGTGTTGGCTGTTGCTGTTGCTGCAGCTGTGATGATGGCTATTGTTGCCATTGTCATCAGGCCAAGGACCAGGAAGGTGACCCAAGACTACTCGTCAAATATCTCTGAGGAACGCCTGTAAGGGAGGCTGTTCTGCCCTAGTCTCCCTCGGACTTGGGCTCCTGTCCACCACGTCCTTCCGCTCTTTCCTGAGGTAGGCTATGTAATGGGTGCTTTAGAAGAAATGACATTTATCAAGTTTTGGCTGCCCCAGAAAAACATTAGCTTAATGCTCCCCTTTTCCCTTCTGAGTAGAGCACGTCTGGCTGTTTTCCTCCTTGGTCAGTCCGTCTAATTGGCAGGGAATCATGGGAATTTCCGCAGTTTGCTCTGTGGAATTTTTCCAGCCTTATTGTTTGTCAAACTATCTACATAGGCCGAAGGCTGCTAGACCCAGCTGAGGCAGCGGCATGAGCTCCGCAGACTCCTCAGCTGAATATACGTCCTGGCTTTTTGCTCTGGCCAAACCTGTGACCTTGGACAAATAGGTTACCCTCATCTATCCTCAGTTTTCCCTTAGTTCATTCATGTAGAAATGGAGGAAGAATAGCAATGTATAGGATCATGGTGAGATGGGGGAATAATGTCTGAAAGACATATAGGACACTAACCTGGCAAATAGTAGGTGCTCAATAAGTGGCAGGTATTTGTTATAATCTCTTCTCAGCTTTTACACAATGGAATAATGCTTACTTTAAGTTTTTAAAAATGTTACATTCAAAATTACACACACTCAGAGGTTAAAATCTCTGGAAAAAAATCAAAAGGAAAATGTCAACATATTAATAGTCACTGTTTTTGGATGAACCACTTGCACAATCTGATAAATACAGGGGGTGCCAAAAACATGTATACACATTTTAAGAAAGGAGAAAACTATATTAAAATGAATACTCAAGTCACATTTGACTTCTGCGATTATAAGAGATAAAAAATATAATATACGAGATAACAAATGTGATTAGCATATATTGAGTCTTACAATTCTAATATAGTTTTTTTCTTTCTTAAAATGTATATACATAATTTGGCACCCTTTGTCTATTCTCCTTAAGTCCCCCTCCTCTCCTGACCAGATGTGAGCATGATTAGAATTTTATATGAAATATTTATACCTTTGATTTTAATATCTTTATATATATAACCTAAAGAAAATTGTATTGCTTTACATGTTTGCTTTAAAAATAGTGCTCTCTCATGTCTTATTCTAAAACTTGCTTTGTCTTCATATATTATGTTGTCGAAATTTCATCAGGCTGTTGTTAATTCTTTTTAACTGCTATCTTTTGTATGTTACTTTATTTCTTTTTCTTCAGGACAATTAAAGACAGGTGGTATATTTTTTATGTTAATGTACCACAATTGCTTAACTCTTTTACTTTTAAGGGTCATTTAGACTGTCCTAATTTTTTCACTTTTACAAGCAATGCTGCAAAGAATATTCTTATATGTCTCTCTCTATGTACACCTGGGTGTTTATTTAGATTGATTATATTTTTCTTAATGATTTGTAGAAGTTCTTTATATATTCTGAATTTTATACCCTTGTCAGTTTATACATATTGCATATATTTCCCAAGTCTACTACTTTTTTGTCTTTGTTATGATTGTTTTGTTTTACAAATGTCTATTATTTTTAATGAAGTTATATTATTTTTTAATAACAAAAATATAGTAACTATAAACATGCATCAATGGGAGGGTAGAATAGTATGCAACTGTTAAGAAGAATGTTTTACTCTAAATTAAGAATGATCCTACAAAAAAATGTAAAAAGGGATATTAGATTTTTATCTCATAGAAACAATTCTTTAAAATTTTACAGCTTGAAATAGCATAAACATAAACATCTATGGAAGTGTTTCCCACAAATATGAAGGCAAAAACTTAATATTGTATACATAACATTTAAAGAGCTTATACAAACAATTGAAAAAGACAATGAAACCTCAATAAAACAATAGACAAAACTGTGCCAGAAAATTTACAAAATAAATCAAAATGGTCACAAAACTTGAAAGTGTTAAACCTCAATAATTAAAAAAAAATAAGATTTAAAACAGTCTACTTTCACCTATGAAACTAATGGTGTTGGCAGAACAGTTCTAGAAACGTAACAGTAAATATCAACATCTTTACAAAACTTTATAAACATGTTTACTTATAGCAATCTCTTGTAATGAAACAAAATTACAAAATATATGAACATGCCCAATGTTGACAATGGTAACAATAGTGGTATAGTTCAATGAATTACATTTCATATAACTATATTTTAACATTATGCAAACATTCACACTATCCTGTAAGAGTTTGGGACATTTTAATGACATAGAAATTAAAACACTGACTTTTAAAAAGTGAAAAAAGGGAGAGATCTAGATATATTTGGAACTCTGGTTTTACATATTTTTTTATCCTCTTTCACTTTTTGGAGAGTGTAAAACATTTGTAGCAGAAAATATTCCTGTTCCCTCTGTTTTCCTCAAGAATTATTTTTTCATTATCCCCTCAAAGCTATATTAATATGCCAATTTCTTCCTTCTTTGCTGTCCTATCAATGTGTAATTGTGGTGTCATTTCTTTTATTTTATTCTTGTTTGTGGGGACAGTTCTATCCAGACCTTTTACTTGCCCAAACATTATACAGGCAGATTTCCCTGATTCCTCCTCCGGCCCTCACCTCTGTGGCACGCTGGTAGTTTCACTTCTACTTTCTGTTTTTCTCTTGCTGGGGCAAGAGGATGGAGTAAATCTGGATTGTGTTTAATTGCAGTTGGTGAATTTGATCTCTGATTCAACTCTTTCTTTATAATTCTGTACAAAGGTCAAAATGTGTCTTGTTTTCCTGAGAGAGGCCCTCAAATTTTAGAATATTCTTCCTATTCAAGCTACCAAGCCACTGCTGCTCTTGGGGACAGCCTCTCCTAGTTTTAAAAAGTTCTTCTGGCTCATATGCCTCTTGCCTGCTGTTAATGCCACTCCAATCTCAGCTTGAACATAATAAAATCAGAGAAAATAGGGTTTGGAGTAGGATGTACTCGTACTGCAACCGGAAGGCTTCCTACTCATCTTCCCTTGGACCATCACCATTAGTGATGATGTTGTTTTGTTTATTATCTCTTCCTGGTCTATTAAATCCTTGTTTCCTCTCGGGGAAATTTAACTCCTGGTGACTTTTTCACACCTTTATTTCCTGCCTTCCTTCCAGTCAGAGAAAAATTAAATGATGAATCATAATAGTTTCTCCTTTCACTGATGAGTACTGTTCCTGCAAGGTGGCAAAGACGAACTTTTACTTGGAAAAGGCACATGTTATCTTCTCCCCTGGGTAGCACATCTCACTCCCAAAATAGAAGATGAGAGTTGGCAAGATGAAGGGGATTTTTCTGAATTTTATCTGTGCACAATCTACACAAAACCCTTTCTGAAGGAATTTTACATTGAATTCGGAATCAATTTCCAAAGTCTTCCACTTTCGTTGGGTGTGGGGGTTCATGCCTGTAATCCCAGCACTGTGGGAGGCCAAGGCAGGTGGATCACCTGAGACCAGATTGAGGAAGAGTGAGACCCCATCTCTACTAAAAAAAAATAGCTGGCCATTGTGGCAGGTGCATGTAGACCCAGCTCCTTGGGAGGCTGAAGTAAGAGGATCACTTGATCCCAAGAACTTGAAGTTGCTGTGAGCTATGATGCCATAGCACTCTATGCAGGGTGACAGAGGGACACTCTATCTCAGAAAAAAAAAAAGAAAAGAAAAGAAAGAAAAGAAAAGAAAAAGAAAAGAAAAAAGAAAGCAAAGACTTCTACTTCTAGATATTTTCAAAGTTAGAGCACTGCTCCTATTTTGTTTGTTAGCTTTTTATTTATCATTCATTACATTTCATTAGGTTTGGGAGGAAAGAGATTATGATGTTATTGCATCTACTTTGCCACCATCCCCAGAGGAGGCCTGAATAAAATGAAAATGCCACTTCAGCTCTTTGTGTCTGACATTGCATGTGGGTAACTAAGAAAAACAATGCTTGCTTGTGTTGCATGACTGTTACATTTTTTCTGTATGGTCTAATAAACTAAAAACAAAGTTAAAATGATGAATAATGAATGAGTCCATTTTCATTTGTTTCTTTTGGAAACTTTTCCCTCAAACTCTTACCAGTTGACCATCCACATTCCATATGAACTGGGTTGCCAATCCTCTATTTGCTTCCATTTTTCCCTCCTTGCTTTCATTCATTCATTCTTTTTTTCTTTCTTCTTTCAAGGGAACTCTATATGGTGTCCTCACTTGTCAAGGTGTGGGGGGATGGCAGGGTGGCGGAACCAAGTGAGCTTCTTGGCTGTACTGTTTTCCACTTGTTCTCTCCTCTGCAATTCTAAATAGCCTCTGTGTCCAAGATGTCCTGATCAAGTCCTGTGGCTTCCTCCTGTTAACTTCTACTGGGCCTTATGCTTTCAGATTTGATATCATTTGGGACGATTTCTCTGGGAAGCCTTTCATACTCCCCAAGACTGTCTTGGTGCCCCCTCAGGGGAGTTCCCTCCCGTAACATGCTGTGTTGACTCTTATTTGCATCACACTGTAGGTGATTACCCATCTCTTTTATTCCCCATCAGAGAGTAAATCCACTGAAAGGACGAAGCACCCAGCTCAGTGCTTTGCACATAATTGACTCTCAATAAATATGTATTTCATAACTAAAATTTTTAAAACTTGATAATATTCCCAAAGTTTTGAAAGCACTTTGAAGTTCAAAAACAGTGTGAACGTGACCCCATTTCAGGGTGGGCAAGGGACTTAAAGAGAAACTTCTCTGAAGAAGACAGGCGCAAAATCTACAAACACATGAAAAAAACCTCATCATCCTTAATCATCAGAGAAATGCAAATCAAAACTACTTTGAGATATCACCTAACCCCAGTAAGAGTATCCCACATAACAAAATCCCAAAACCAGAAATGTTGGCGTGGATGTGGAGGAAAGGACACACTTCTACACTGCTGGTGGGAATGCCCACTAATACGTCCCTTCTGGAAGGATGTTTGGAGAATACTTAGAGATCTAAAAATAGAC
>CAUYPK010163566.1:0-14856 GCA_963574355.1 Loris lydekkerianus
CTGACCACCATACAGTAACCATGATCTTTTTTTGGTGGGGTTTCGCCTTTGGGAAGTGCCTGGGTGGGTCATCAGTGTCCAACCACTGTCCTGAACGTTTCCTATTGTCGTAGAGAATCCACTTTTCATCACATGTGACAATCCGATCCAAAAAACGATCGTTTTGGTTGCGCAAAAGCAATGAAGAACAAACCTTGAAACGTGACAATTTCTGCCGATCGTTTAAATCGTGGGGCACCCACTTTTTGAGCTTTTTACCTTTCCAATACGTTTTAAACCATCAAAAATTGCATGGGAGCTGACACCCAGTTCTTCCGCCATCCCACGCACTGTTTGTGATGGGTCAGTCTCCACCAGGGTCCTCAAATCCTCGTCCTGGATTACTCTAGATCGACCACTTCGGGGCTCATCTTCGAGGCAAAAATTTCCAGAATGAAATTTCACAAACCAATGTCGAATAGTGCGTTCATTAACACTATCATTGCCAAATGCCTGTTTAATTTTTGGGGCTGTTTCGACAGCACTTTGGTTCAATTTGAATTCATAGAGAAAAATTGGCTGAAAATCGCTTAATGACATCATATAGTAATAGGCAAAAAAAAATAAAAAAAATTAAAAGTAGAAAAAAATGAACAACATCAATGTATAGAGTACAAAATTCTCCATCCATCAGTATATCGATGTATAAAGTGTAAAGAACACTATTCTGGTGGTGTGAATACCAAAAGTCCCAAGTTAAACATTATACAAAATATCAATGTAACAAAAAGACTCGTATCACCTTAATTAATATTTCAAATTTAAGAAAGATAAAGCAAAGGCAACCACTGATTTTTAGTTCATGTTTAACAGGAATGAGTGTTCATTCATTAACATTTTATAATTTTCATTATATTTCCAAGTTTCTTTTCGTCTCAGTAATCAATTTGGCTGCTCTGAGTTGTTGACACAGTAGAATAAATATTTATTGAGATACGAAGCTACAAAAACACATGACATTAAAACGGACAAAACCTTTGAAACAACCTAAATAGTACGGTAATGGCAGAGGTAGGACATAATGGAAAGTCAATCAGGCTGATATTTCAGGAACAACCTAAACTCAGATGAATGGAATAGAATAGAATACCCAGAAATAAACTACCCACAACCAAGTCATCTGCAATAAAACAGACAACACCAGAGACTGAGGCAAGGAAGCCACATCGAGAAATGGTGCTGGAAAAACTGGGTGGCCACATGCAGGAGAAGAAAACAGGATCCCTGTCTCTGACCACAAGCAAAAATTAATTCAAAATGGATTAACAACTTAAATGTAAGGCGTGGAACTATAAATATTCTAGAAGAAAATATAGGAAAAATTATTTTAGACATTGGCCTAGGCAAAGAACTTATTACTAAGACCCCCAAAGTAAATTTAACAACAACAACAAAAAGTAAGTGGGTCTGAATTAAATTCAAAAGCTATGCACACAGCAAAGGAAATAATTAACACTGCGTCGACTATCCACAAAATGGAGAAAATATTTGCAAACTATACAATCTAACAAAGGACTGATGTCCAGAATTGGCAAAGAACTTAAAGAAATCCACAAGAAGAAAACAGCCAACCGTATCCAAAAATGCTCAACATCATTTATCATCTAGAAAATGCAAGTTAAACTTCAATGAGATACTACCTACACCTGTGACCATCATACTCCTATAAGAATGACCATTATTAAAAATTCAAAAAACAATAGATATTGGCATGGATGCAGTGAGAAAGGAATGCTTATACACTGTTGGTTGGACTAAAGATTAGTACAACCTCTATGAAAAACAGTACAAAGATTCCTCAAAGAAATAAATGTAAACCTACCATTTGGTGTAGCAGGCCACTGCTAGGTATCCACCCAATGGAAATAAAGTCATTTTATCAAAAAGATACCTGCACTTGAATGTTCATCACGGCACAATTAAGAACAATTGCAAAGATGGGTCAACCTAAGTGTCCTTCAGTTCATGAATAAAGAAAGAAAATGTGATACACCCCCCCCCCACACACACACACAAACACAGAGTACTACTCAGCTTTACAAAAGGAAGGAAATAATGTCATTTGCAACAACTTGTAGAGAACTGGAGATGATTATCCTAAGTGAAGTATCTCAGGAATGGAAAACACAACACCACATGTTCTTCACATTAAGTGGGAGCTAATAAATGGGTATGTGTGGAGAATAAAATGTCATAAAGGTCATGAGAAACCAAGAAAGGGTGAGGCTGGGAGTGTGGGTGCGGGATAAAAACTTACCTATTAAGTATAAAGAACACTATTCTGGTGGTGTGAACACCAAAAGTCCCAAGTTAAACATTATACAAAATATCAATGTAACAAAAAGACTCGTATCACCTTAATTAATTTTTCGAATTTAAGAAAGATAAAGCAAAGGCAACCACTGATTTTTAGTTCATGTTTAACAGGAATGAGTGTTCATTCATTAACATTTTATAATTTTTATTATATTTCCAAGTTTCTTTTCGTCTCAGTAATCAATTTGGCTGCTCTGAGTTGTTGCAAGACCCATATTCTCAAAAGGTGTAAGCTCTTCCTAGTCTTGCCCTTGTCAGCCTATGGTTGCTATAATGTATATTTAAATTAATCAATGCACCAACATCCTCAAGAGACTCTGAGAGATGATCTAGGATTACAGCATATTCCTCTAACATTGTTTCATAGCAATTTACTACCTCGTTTTAATTGAAGTCAATTACCCATGGCAATATAGTAATTCCTTTCTTTCCTTGCTAATACATAGAATGAAAAGACAAAAGTAAATAGGTGATAGTGTTAATTTTCTATCGAATACATAGTGTTTCCCCAAGCAAAAGCGTTCTTTCCCACCCTAGGAACCCAGAGGTTTGACTTTAGCAGAGCCTCACATGGGAGAGGTGGGAGAGGCACTGCGTCAGAAAAAGTGAAACTCAAATCTGCAGCAGAAGTCAGATTTATAATTGCTATCTCTTTTAGTATGGAATTTGGACCTTCAACCTGAAAGATAAAACCCCAAACATTATGTTTAAAATGTTGAAATTCTCAAAGATAGAAATCCCTAAAGTCTAAAATCACAATCCAAAAAGATCAAAATACTGAGATTATAATCTTGGAAAAAATTTTAGGAGGTACTTAAAAATATACGAATGTTTATTCACACAATAAACTGGTCATCCATTGCTCCTAGGAAAGAGAATACCTTAGGGTGGAGGACTCAGATGTGAGTTATAAAATGATGTATTTACATTTAAAAAGAAGGTTCATTTAAGAAACATGAAAATCTGACAGAACACTTCATAAGTCACTTTACACAATAAAACACAATAATAACATGCATGTATTTGGAAGCATAAACACGTATACTAAGGATAGTTGCATTAGTGTAATAGTCATGAGCTGACAAATAGTATTCATAAAGATATAGATCAAAAAATGTATAAATGCATATTACTATGGTAGGTAAATGTGTGCAAACAGCTATGTAACCATCGTCATCTGACATGTCATGACAAATCACCTAACTCTTTTGAGAATATAGATCAAAAAGTGTCATGAGTCACCTCTCAAACACAGTAGTCCAAAAGATGGAGATCTCCATAAATTTGATCTTTCACTAAAGAAGTGAAAGAAAGTGAAAGTGGTAATCCTTTCATTTATTGGGGAAGTTTCAACTTTATCTCCACACATACAAAGCTTATGCACAGTGTCAATGAGGCATTGTAATAATGCACCTTGACAAAGTCAAATTTGCAAAAAAATTCATAAAATAAATTCAAATTTTCTAAAAACCTTTACATAAATTATACTTTTAGTATTAGAAATGATGTGCAGGTGAAAAACATAGCAAAACAATTTGTAGAGAATAAAGCGACAATTTAAGGTACTATAAGAATTCTGAGATTTGCTAGGTCTATTTATTTATTTATTCATTATTATTATTATTTTTTTTTTTTTGGAGTTTTTTGGCTGGGGCTGGGTTTGAACTCGCCACCTCCAGCATATGGGGCCGGCACCATACTCCTTCCACAGGCACGACCCTAGGTCAATTTATTAATTCCAGGAGTTTCTGGGTAGAATCTTTGGCCTTTCCTGCATATAACACCATATCATCAGGAAAAAAAACAAAACAGTTTTGCTTCCTCTTCCTTGATTTGGATACCTGTGGATACTTTTAACTTCTTTCTGTTACCTGATTGCTTTGGCTAGAACTTCCAGCGCTGTATTGCACAGAAGTGGTGGGAATGAGGATCTTCATCTTTTTCATCTATCCCTCATTCAGTATGATGTTGGCTGTAAGCTTGTCATAATTGGCTTTTATAATTTTAAGATATGTTCCTTGTATGCCTAATTTGTTGAGGGTTTTTATCATGAATGCAAGCTGAATTTTATCAAATAATTTTTTTCCATCAATTGAGATGATCACATGATCTTTGTTTTTTCTTCTGTTTAGGTGATTAACCATGTTCATTGATTTACATATGTTGAACCATCCCCTTTCCTTGCACCCCTGGGTTGAAACCCATTGGATGGTGGTGGATTTTTTTTCTTTTTGGATGTGCTGCTTTATTCGTCTTGTCAAGTATTTTTTGTATCTATCTTCATAAGGAATATTGATCTGTACTTTTCATTTTGTTCTATTTTTTACTGGCTTTGGTATCAAAGTGATACTAGCTTTATAGAATAAGTGGAGGGAGATACTCTTCTCATTGTTATGAATAATTTCTGCATTTTAGATGCCAACTCTTTGTACATCTGATAAAATTCAGTGTGAATACATCAGGTCTGGGGCTTTCTTTGTTCAGGATATGTTTTATTACTGCTTCAATTTTCTTGGTGGTTATTGGTCTGTTTAGGGATTATATTTATTCTTGAGTGAGTCCTGGGGGGGTGTGTGTTTTCAGAATTTTGTCCATTTCCTCTGTGTTTTTGAGCAATGTGCATAGAGATTTTCATAGTATTCACAGATGATATTGCATATATGTGTGGAATTGATGTACACACTCAAGCTGAGCATCAAATCAAAGACTCAATACTACTCACAATAGCTGCAAAGAAAAGAAAATACCTGGGAATGTACTTAACCAAGGAGGTGAAGGATCCCTACAAAAAGAACTAGGAAACACTTACAAAAGTAGTTACAGATTATACACACGAATGTAAAAAGGTATTACGTTCATGGAGTGGTAGAAACAACATTGTTAAAATATCCATATTACTGAAAATGATTTACAGATTTAAGGCAATCCCCATGAAAATGGCAATTTCATATTTTACATATAAAAAGGAATAATTCTATGCTTCATTTAGAACCCAAAAAGAGCCTGAATATCCAATATAATCTTAAGCAAAAGCACCCTTAATCATCGAGAAATGCACATCAAAACCACTCTGAGAGATCACCTAACTCCAGTAACATTAACCAACATCAAAAAATCCCCAAACCGGAGATGTTGGCGTGGATGTAGAGAAAAGGAACATTACTGCACTGCTGGTGGGAATGTGAACTAATACATCTGAAAGATGTTTGGAGATCACTTAGGGATCTAAACATAGACCTGCCATTCGATCCTTCAATTCCTCTTTTGGGTATATACCCAGAAGACCCAAAATCACTTTGTAACAATGATATTTATACCATAATGTTTATTGCAGCCCAATTCATAATTGCTAAGTCATGGAAGATGCCCAAGTGCCCATCGGCCCATGAATGGATTAATAAATTGTGGTACATGTACGCCATAGAATATTATGCAGCCTTAAAGAAAGATGGAGCCTTTACCTCTTTCATGTTTACATGGATGGAGCTGGAACATATTCTTCTTAGCAAAGTATCTCAAGAATGGAAGAAAAAGTATCCAATGTACTCAGCCCTATCATGAAACCAATTTATAAGCCCCCACACTTCCATATGAAAGCTATAACCCAAATATGGGCCCAGATGAAGGAGAAAGAGGAGGGGGAGGGAAAGAGAGGGGGAATAATGAGTGGAGGGAGGGTAATTGGTGAGATCACACCTATGGGGCGTTTTGCAAGGGTACATGGTAAATCTACTAAGGGTAGAATATAAATGTTCTAACACAATAACTAAGAAAATGCCGTGAAGGCTATGTTAACCAGTTTGATGAAAGTATTTCAAATTGTATATAAAACCAGCACATTGTACCCCATAATTGCATTAATGTACACAGCTATTATTTAATAATAAAAAAAGTAAAAGAGATGCCAGACTTTAAACCTCGCTACAAGGCTGAAGTAAACTGAAACAGCATGGTATTGGAATGAAAACGGGGACATAGAAATGAAGCAGAACAGAAATTCCAGAAATCAAACTATCCACACACAGGCAACTTTGATCTTTGAAAAAATAGACAACAATATACATTGGAAAAAACAACTCATATTCAATAAATGGTGCTGGCACAGCTGGATAGCCACATACAGAAGAATGAAACAGGATCCAGATCTCTCACAAAAATTAATTCAAGGTGGATTATAGATTTAATGTAAGACATGAGACAATAAGAACTCTAGAAGAAAATGCCAGAAAAACCCTCTGGATAGCTGCCTAGATGAAGAATTTATGAAGAAGACCCAAGTGGAAATTGCAGCAACAAGAAGGAGAAAAAAAAACAAAAAAAAAAAACATGGATTTGATTAAATTAAATAGTTTTTACATGCCAAGGAAATTAATCAACAGAGCAAACAGATAATTTATAGAATTGGAGAAAACATTTTCAAGCTATACATCTAATAAAGGGCTAATCACCAGAATCTATAAATAACTCAAGTAAATTAGGAAGAAAACAAAAACACTCCATGAAAAATTGAGCAAAAGACATGCATGGAAGCTTTCCAAAAAACTGTAAACAAATGGTCAATAAATACAGGAGAACCTCCACAGTTAACCACCTCTTTTCATTGACCTCCTGAAGTTGACCTAATTTTCATAGACCAGTCATGCATCCCATGTGTATATTTGTACAGTAGGCCTCATTTCTTATGTTGACCACCCTCATATGTTGATTTGTTAGAGTTTGATAGAGTTCCTTTGGGGTCAACTTACAGAGGTTCTATGGTACATGAAAAAAATTCTCAATGTAACTAATCACCAGGGAAATACAAACTGAAACCACAACGTAACACCACCTTACCTCTGTTAAAATGGCTTTTATTAAAAAGTCCAAAAGGGATTACTTGTTCTTTTCTTGCTACAAAAGAACAAGTGATCCCATCTCAGGGTGGGCAAGGGACTTGAAGAGAAACTTCTCTGAAGAAGACAGGTGCACAGCCTACAGACATATGAAAAAAATGCTCATTATTCTTAATCAGAGAAATGCAAATCAAAACTACAATGAAAGATCATCAAACTCCAGTAAAATTAGCACACATCACAAAATCCCCAAACTAGAGATGCTGGTGTAGATGTGGAGAAAATGGAACACTTCTACACTGCTGGTGGGAATGCAAACTAATACATTCCTTTTTGAAAGATGTTTGGAGAACATTTAGAGATCTAAAAATAGACCTGCCATTCAATCCTACAATTCTACTAGGTATATATCAAGACGACCAAAAAATTACATTATAACAAAGATATTTGTACCAGAATGTTTATTACAGCTCAACTCATAATTGCTAAATCATGGTAGAAGCCCAAGTGCCATTGAACCATGAATGGATTAATAAATTGTGGTATAGGTACACCATGGAATATTATGCAGCCTTAAAAGAAAGATGGAGACTTTACCTCTTTCATGTTTACATGGATGGAGCTGGAACATATTCTTCTTAGCAGAGTATCTCAAGAATGGAAGAAAAAGTATCCAATGTACTCAGCCCTACTATGAAACCAATTTACAGCTTTCTTATGAAACCTATAACCCAATTATAGCCCAAGAAAAAGGGGAAAGAAGAGTGGGAGAGGAGGGGAGGATAGAGGGAGGGTAATTGGTGGGACCACACCTACAGTGCATCTTAAAGGGTACATGTGAAATTTACTAGGTGTAGAACATAAATGTCTTAACACAATTACTAAGAAAATGCTGTGAAGGCTATGCTAACCAGTTTGATGAAAATATTTCAAATTGTATATAAAAGCAGAACATTGTACCACATGATTGTATTAATGTACATAGCTATGATTTAATAAAAAAAAAAAAACAAGAAACAGAAAATATGTTTAAACAGGAAAAATTAAGTATTAGTGAAATTGTGCAGAGTGTCTCACACACTATTGGTAGCAATTTAAAAAAAAAAATTCCAAACGAGTAGACAATGGGACCATTCCTATGGTTCACATTGCAAGGGTATATGTCAAATCTATTAAATATAGAGTATAAATGTCTTAACACAATAATTAAGTAAATGAGGTGAACGCTATATTAACTAGGTTGATATAAGCAATCCTAATTGTGTATAAAATCAGCTCATTGTACCCCATAAAGGCATTAATTTATACATGATCGATGTGTTTCTGAATTCATTTTTTTTTAAAGTCAAAAAGCAATAGATAGTGCAGAGACAAAGGAATGCTTATACTCTGTCAGGGGGACTGGAAATTAGTAAAACCTCTGTGGAAAATAGTACAGAGATTTCTTACAGAATTAAAAGTATGCCTACCATTTGATCTAGCAATCCCTCTTTTGGGTATTTACCCAAAGGAAAAAAGATCATTTTATCAAAAAGATACCTGCACTGGAATGTTTATTGCAGCACAATTCACAATTACAAAAATGTTGAATCAACCCAAATGACCATAAATTCATGAGTGGAATAACAAAATGTGGTATATGTATACCATGGAATGAAGAAGAATGACTTAATGCATTTTGCAAGAATCTGGGTGGAGCTGGAGACCATTTTCTTGAGGAGGTCTCTAAAGAATGGAAAAACAAACACCATGCATACTCACTATTAAACTGGAAGTAACTGACGGGTACACAGGTGCATGGAGGAAAGTAAACGTCAAGGGAAAGCAAACAGCTGGTGGGGGACAGAAGCATGGGCAGAGTCTACTGAAGAGGTGCAGTGAACACTGGGCACAGGCATGCTTTCAATCCTGACTCAACCATTACAAAAGCAATCCATGTAACCAAAAATTTGTATTCCCCAAATACTTTGAAATGAATAAATTTATAAAAAAAAAAAAGCACAAGAAACACAACAAAATAAAATACTGAGAAAAAATCTTTTAAAAGGAAAAAAAAGTAAAAGACTAAAAAGTAAAAGAACATTCAACGTATGAAAAAGTGTACTGCTGGAATAGATTATGGACAATTACATGGAAATAGTCCAAAAGAGATGGCTGACTTGACAATAACTATTTTTGAAGTCTTAATTTGCAATACACAGATGCTCTTCCCCCCCCCCCTTTCAGGGCATGGCTCCCTTAGGAGAATATATATATATATATATTTTTTTTTTAATGTGCACCGCTTTTATTGAAATTTTTCTATACTTCAATATACATCAACATGAGAATATCCTACTAAATTTTCCCATATTTTGTTCCAGGTTTCTATGTTGTTGTTTTTTTAGTTCAGAAATTCATTCCATATAAAGTCATATAAAGACCACATGTTTAAAAGAAATAATACTGGTGATTACATAGCAACATTAATGCCTAAGTGTTTTCTTATTTGTACATGTAATTATTTTTGAACCGGTCTGTAATTTTTCTGGCTTCTTCAGGCAAATGCAGCTTTAATTCATTAAATGCTCCTGAGATTTATCAGTTAGAAGGAATACAAATGATATTGAAACTTTAGTTTTGAAGTAACATTTTTGTTGTTACTATATTTATTACATTTTATTATTTATTATTTATTTTATTACATTACAAATACCACATCTGAATATTCCACCAAATGCAGATAAGAACAATATCAGCATAATAGTTTTGCTTCGCATGATGAAACTATTTTGCCCACAATGTAAAATGCACCAATCCCTTCCACAGAATATAGGTTTCAGGATTTTAACATTGGGGATTTTATTATTTTGAATTATGATTTTAAAATATTTTAGACATTAGGGATTTTAAACTTCAGCAATTTTGATCTTTTGGAAGTTCAACATTTGAGTTTAGGCAGTTTGGAACTATGTCAGCACTGTCTAGGATGAAAGGGTCTGGAGTAATCAACCTGCCATTTAATGCCAGCATCACCTCCTGGAGTCTTGAGGTTGTAAAGCTCAGCATTAGTCTCTAGAATGCAGTTTGCACATTCAGTGAGACATCAGTTATAGCAGCGTTGGAAAGCTCTGTTCTTCGGGTCACTTACCCCAACACTGCAGTGACTAAGAGAAGAGGCCAGTTTCTATCCCCAGGGCAGGGTCATGTTCTTCTACATTGCTGTGCTACTTCACTAGCAGGGCTTACGTACAAGTAGATGATTCTCTTTTGCTGGCATTATCTTCAGACACAAAGATGAGAGCAATTCGTGTCTGTCCCAGTAAGTACGTGCTGTGTCCTTCCCAGCATTTCTTTTCCCTGATTTTCTGGTAATCTAACTCATTCTAGAACTTTGACTAATCTGCCAAGTCATTCACCTCTTCCTGGGAGTCATAACTTCATTTCTCCCTACAAAGTGAAGAACAAAACCTGATCCCCAATGCTCTACTAAACAGGAGAATTTCCACTGTCCTTTAGGGACACCTGAGAGGGTCCGTGATACATGTTGACATATCATGTTTTTCATTTAGGAACCTCTAAACTCCAAAGAGGCCTGTAAACAACTTTATTTTTTATCCTAGAAAACACTAAAGAATATTCCAGACTATCGGATTTCTATAAACTTTGCAAATGTGATGGGCAAGAGATCTCATGCCCTTGCACTCACATATTCCTAGGCTTTTAAGCTGTATGCCATCCCCCGACCATGATGTCCAATTAATAAGATGTCAGCTAACATTGTGATCTCTGGAATATCAGGATGATCAAGGTCTAGTGCCCCCTATGGTTCAAAGAGGCCTGAAGCAAGAGAAGGAGCAAGACCTGCTAACCTTCCCATGTAAATGTAAATAGCTTTCATTCTCTTTGGAGATAGACATTATTAAAAGCACTTTGACAAAATAAATATTGGCAAAAGAAGTACTAGAAACTGTGTTGATATGTTATAGTAACATTACATTCAGCATAAGTGCTGCTACCTGATTAAAGGTCCAGTCATACTACAAAATCCTTCTGTTTTTACAGAGGACAAAGGAGTAGGAATGGGAACCTGATGGCCACCTCCTAGGAGTCCTTTAAGTCTTTGATGGAGGAAAAATGGCTTCTGATTTATAATCTTGACTGGCTGGGAAGCAATGAACCTTTGTATGTGAACCTTCCTCCTCAATTTATTTTATTAGAATAGGTCAGAAAACCTTTGTGAGTGTTCTGTCACATGCTAAGTATATCCATATTAATTATATTAATTATACATTTGGAAACTGTAGAAGTCACTACACATTTGTTCCCTACTCCCATATTATTCACTGACAGGTGAATAATAAGCCAGGAATACATTTATTACCTTTTTTCCATCAATCCCTGCTTCAACCAGAAGACCTTAAGGGCATTTTTGTCTGCCCTGGCATGAAGTTTAAACCTAGACCCCATATTTAACAGTTCTCATAAAATTTTAGAATTTCCCATTTCCTCAAGTGTAAGTTTCTTGGGGGGAAGGTTGGAAAAATGTTTACCATAAATGCTCAATATTCACATCAGTACTGGGTCATCCTTCTTCCATCATTTGACGCTAGGCTTGTGAAATTAATCACATCTCAAAAACAGAGAAGCACCTGTGATTTCCCAAGTCAATGGCCGATGTCACACCGCTGCTTGCCAACTCTAAATATTCTTTGTTATACAAATTGAACAACCTACTGTCCTGCCATTAAGATACACTATAGTGAAAAGTCTACATCACTTCAGATCTCTGTCAGACAAGTTAGACTGATTGAAACATCTACCTTTTTACTTTTTACAGTAATGTCACTTTACCTTTGAAGTTAAATGCTCCTGCTTAGTCTCTGCCTATACAAAATGCTATCATTGTAATTTATGTTGAGGATTTCAGTAGCATGATAGCCATCTTCCACTGCCCAGCCTGGCTTTCAGGAGACAGGAATTACTGAGCTTCGCAAAGACGCTGTGGCATGACTCACCTACTTGTTGCTTTTTGTCTCAGAGGAAGCATCATTGTCTTGGCCCTTGCAGGGAATATGTCTTGTGTTTGTTCTCCAGTCTTCTATTATACATATATCTCATCTGAATTTTTGCTTGTATAGGTTTTCTTACCCTTGTTCAGTGCTGCAAAACTTTCAGTATTTTTGTTTTGCTTACTAAAGGGCACAATCAGATTCAAGAGCCAATGAGCCATCTCACCAGAATGATAACACCAACTCCACATGTCCTCACTAGAACACCGAATCCTTGTGATCTGGGTGAATGACATTAGCTCAAAAATTTATTCCAAACAGAGGCTAATATTCAGACCTACCTTATTGTTCGAGCATTTTAAGAATCACTCCCACCCATTCCTCCCTCTCCTGCTGATATGTGATAGCTAGGCCCCACAATGCATCTTATGTTGTTCATTTTAAGTCTGGATTGCAGATCGTATTTCCCCCTCACTGTGCTAAAACATGATTTGGGTGCCTGGCTTAGAAAAGTGAGGAATGGTAGGGGTGAATGTCAAGCATTATTATTTGCAAGGCACTGCTTCAGTTGAGGTATTTAAGGGAACTGAAGAAACTGAGAGATAATCTGTGCTCTGTTGAAAAAGCCTTAGGAAGACTTGTTTCCAGCACATAGACAGTTAAGGGAAATTTAGTGATCAGAGTTCCTCAGAATCACCCATCAAGATGTCCCCATCCCATTCTCACTCTTCCTACCAAAGTCTTGAATAAGAAGGAGAAAATGAAGACAGAAGGCTATGGATTGACCTTCTGTGCAATTCTGCCCTCTTTGCACGTAATAGATTCTGATCGGATATTCAACATAGTCTGTCTTGAAACCTTAAGAGATGGAGTTCTCCTGAAACTATCACAGAGACACAGAAGTGTTCAGTGGATGGTGATAGGAGTTGGCAAATAATTTTCATTTTTTGAGGATCTGAACACCAACTTCTCTGTAATCTTTGTGGTATTTATTCCCTCATTCCTCCCAAGGATCACAGCCACAGGATACCATAATGCCTTACCGGCTACATACGCTTCCTCCCAACCCAGACCAGACAAGAATTATGGTGACACTAGTGTGAAGACAATTTCTCAGGACTAAATTTAATGTCAGCAAATAGTTTCTTATTTTAGAGGTAGTGATATACCTATAAAATTTCAATTTTCTAGGCAACTCTGGGTAACATTATCTTATCCTAAGCCTTATAAAAAAGCAAAATCTAAAATGGAAGTTTATATATAAGAAATTTACTGAATGGAAAAATCCAGGAAGCAGCAGCAAGGAATGTCGAAAAACAAAACAGCAGGAGAAACGATACGAGAAGGCCCTGGAAATATACACCACCAATATCAGTAACTTGCCATTCAGTCTCACAGTGTCTTTTTATCTATTTCCAAAATTTAGAGAGTATATGTGTTTTGTGTTAAGCAGATGCAGTGCATCATTCTGAAGTCAGGACTTCCAGGGTACTGATCCTTAGAATAGTGCACATTGTACTTGATAGGGAGATTTGTCTTAAAAGTAGAACATTACATCACAATGAAGAAAAGAGAGAATCTGCATCCATTCATTCTCATCTCCCATTAGTCATTCCATAGAAGATTAAATTCCCACTTCCTAATTTTACATGTGTGAGATCCAAGTGTCCTGTGCCAGTGCCATCTAATGCAGGGAACAGGAAGCTGGAGGTTAGTAAAGAGAGGCCTGAAATAGGAAACTGCCAAGGGGTCGCTCCATGAAGATGTTTGGAGCCCGTGGAGAGATAACCACTGCGGTAATGACGTTAATGAAAGACTAAGAAAGGTTGAGCAAATCTGAAACGCTGCACATGAAGTAGCCAATATAGCAGAAATGTACACAAATAATACTACAATATGATAGATTGTGACCCATGCATGGACAAATATTTAGTAAAAGAGGGGTAGAGACAGACCAGAGAAGGGTGAGTCAATTTCCAATAGGATAAAGGGTGTTAGGGAGGTAAAATGTGGTTAAATAATGTAGAGCTTTGCAGGCTCTAAGGAACAGAGGTAATCTGCAAGATTTGAGAGGAGATTCAGTATGTCCTGACTTAAGTTTGCCTGCTGTCTACAGATTAGATTGTGTGTCAGGAAGAAGTAACACGGACAGCTGAGGCTACCACCATAATCTAGTGAGAAGAGATTAAGTCTTAGACCAAGATGATAGTGGTAGAGGTACTAATAAGTGTTCAGAAGATGGACATATTTGGAAGTAAGACCAACATGATTTTCTGTGATGTATAAGATAATGAACTTGAACTACTAAAAAAACTGAATTTGAAAAAAGATACATTATATTTATTATTTTAATGTACTTCCTGCATGCCTGGTGTTATTGTCTGGTGTTATTATTACTATTTTCTAGATGAGGAAACTGAAATTCAAAAGAGGTGAGGTGAAATGTCCACGGCAAGTAAGAGAAAGAGCTGGAATTTTTAAAAAGCCATATGATTTTGGGTGGCATCTGTGGTTCCGAGGAGTAGGGCACCAGCCCCATATGCTGGAGGTGGAGGGTTCAAAGCCGGCCCTGGCCAAAAACTGCAAAAAAAAAAAAAAAAAAAAAAAAGCAAAAAGATTTTCTAGATAATATTAAAAACATAATGAAAATGAAATATCAGCAAAATTAATTAAAGAAC
>CAUYPK010163568.1:0-29921 GCA_963574355.1 Loris lydekkerianus
CCCATGCTAGATTCAAAAATTATTCACCAATTTCTCCAATTCATGTACTCATATTCTCCTACCAATGTTTTTTTTTTTTTTTTTTTTTTTTTTTTTTTGAGACAGAGTCTTACTTTGTCACCCTCAGTAGAGTGCAATGGCATCATATAGCTCATAGCAACCTTAAATTCCTGGGTTTAAGTGATTCTCTTGTCTCAGCCTCCCAAGTAACTTGGACTATAGGACAATGCCCAGCTATTTTTAAGGATGAGGTCTGTCTCTGTCTCAGGCTAGTCTTGAACCTGTGAGCTCCGGCAATCCACCCGCCTAGGCATCACGAGTGCTGGGATTACAGGCCTGAGTCACTGTGCCCAACTGCAATGTAATTTTTGCCATTTATTCCATTAAAAAGGGAAATGTCTTTCACTATCTCTTGAAATGGCCTTGCCTATTTGATATGCTTTGGCCAATTAGGATTTTAGCAAGTGATACAATCAGAGGCATGAAGAACCCTGATTTGAACTTGCCTTCTCTTATTGAGCTTGGAATCCTGTGACTGCCAGGTTAGAAAGCTCAGCTGGTAAATTCGGAAAATAACTAAAAGACTACACACCACAGAACTGAGTGATCATGCCTGAGTGAGCTCGTACCCCCAATCAGTAAACATTTCAGTACAATGCAACCTCTGGTCTATCCAAGCATCTGGCCCCAGTGAAACTTTTCTAGACCTGCAGAACTGCCATGATGGATAATGAGAGAAAGTTCTGGTAGATTGTTTTTCTTTTTTTAATTTTAATTTTATTTTTACATATACATGTGTTAATTAGGTTTCCATTTTTTTGCCATCACAAAATTAAGAAGACTTAAAATTTTATAACAATAACAATGTTTAAGATAAGGATTAGAAACAAAAACCTTGTAAAGAACAAACAAATACATTCAGAAAAGGAATCAGACAATTGTTTCATTGAAAGATTAGGCAATAATAATAATAATGCAAAGAAAGTAACATTCATTATCAAATAAGAGTATGTCTATTATAGAATGCTTTGACTCTGAAATTCAGTATGGAGTCATCAGTTAACTTATTACTTTTTTAAGTGTCAAAAAATAGACAACTAATATTTATAAATAAAAGATAATTTCAAAAAACAGATCATGCTAAATCTTATAGATAGTAGAGAAAGAAGAAATACATCAAAATCATTCTACTTGATCTGGGTATACCTGATATTAAAGTTGGAGAAAATATATTATTATAGAGGAGAAATTACAAACATGTGTCACTGATAAATGAGGATACAATACCCTAAACAACATATTAACATGTTGAGTTAAAAATTAATGTTTAAGTAATATGCTTTGTTAAAATTAAAACCAATTTTGTGAAAATTAGTACCTATATACTCGAGTATAAGCCGAGTTTTTTCGCCACAAAATTTGTGCCGATTTTGGGTTTTTCGACACAAATTTTGTGCCGAAAAAACTCGGCTTATACTCGAGTATATACAGTAGGTAGTTTTCTACCTACTAATTTGGTAGGAAGAAGTACCTATCAAATTTGGTAGTAGTATTTGGAGATTTGGAGTAGTATTCAGGCAGCAATAAAGAAAAATAACAATATTAGGGTTACTTTTGATTTTTATTTTTCTTAAGCTTAAATTTTGTGTTTAAGCTATTGTCAACATTTCACTAATTGTAGATTACCTGAAAGATAATTTTGCCTCAACTTTTAATTTTATAATTTAAAAAAAGTTTTAAAGAGGTAAATGGACGTGTACAAAGCACACATTCATGAAAAAAGCACAGCTAACATTCAGGTATGCTAATTTTTAGCATGAAACTCTTTCTACTATTCCATCTTGTAAACCATTTAACATCCATATTAATTTTTCTTTGTCACTAAGAAGTATGAAATATAGAGTGTTCTCATTAAGTCTCTAATTATGCATTTTATACTTGTACCCCAATATACCAGTTATTATTTTGAGACTATCAATAACACCACTGTGGAACTGTGTACACTTTTCCATAGAAATTTTATTTATGAACTTTCTCATTAGGAATTATCTCCAGCAAGCACAAGTATGTTTCTTATTGATTCATAGTGTACAGTACTTATTTGAAACAATAGAAGCTTTTATGTTGGTTCATAAGTTACATATTAAATATGTATACATAACAAATATATACATATGCATATAATGTACTTTCATATGTATATATATTTCCCTATGGTTATTTTTATATATAAAGAAAGCATGTGGAAAAGTTGAGAAATAATGAATAAGGAACAGAAAGAGAAAGATCACAGAAAATAAACCCATTCAAAGATATTTTAGAACATTGGTAATTACATGTTTGACATAGTTAACTTTTTCACTACCAAAGGCTGGGCTCATATATTAGGTAATTGATGTGATGTCTTCAGTTATATTCTTTACAAAAGAGAAAATAGTCTTGTAAATGTTCATATGTGTCCTATAATTTATTTGGTACTCTACTTTGTTTCAGGTTGATTTTCTAATTCTGAGTTTACAAGTGTTTTAATTTAATTCAGAGTGTATAGAGAAATTTGAGGAACACAACCGTTACACCTGTTTGAATTCACACATCTCCATTTATGAAAACATGATCATCCTGGATTTTCAGTTGTTGGCTCAGCTCCACTCTATTTTAAGGCTGATTAACATGTTTCCCAGAATCCTCTTCATCTTTCTAGTTCTTTGCTCAAAATAGAGGCTTTTGCAAGATTTTCAAGGTAGATGAAAAGCACAAGCCATTGTTCTCAGAAGGGATTTGCCGCTAGACTTGTAGGCAGACAAAAGACTCACAGTAACTCCCTTGCAAGCTTGTGACAACCACCTGTGCTCATCACCGTTTCAGTGTCAAATCCTCCTCTGCCTGCACTGCAACCTCTGTGACCTCTCTGCTATTTTCTCTTAATTCTATTTCAGTATTTAATTCAGATTACATAGGGGCTTCTGTTTTCCTGGACAAACCTTGTCTGATACCAACTTTAGTATTCTAAGAGAGATGGATGGAGTCATAAGAAAATACTTAAAATATGTGCATTTTAAAATATGTGATATATTTGTCAAAATATATCAGAGGCAACAGAAATTATAATCTATGCACTGGAGTCCTAACACTTGGTAAAACTGCTTTCTAGAGTGACTTGACACTAGATAATGTGTCTTGAACTTGTTGCACTAAGGCAAAGATTTGAAAGCTTTTTCCAGCCACGATAAGGTGAAACAAAAGAAAGGGGAGCACAGACTGGGAATGGCCAATTTAAAGGAGGAATTTAGAGCAAATATAGATAACAGAGGTTTCAGCATTTTAAAATACATGTACAAATCAAAGGTGGGTGACGTACCCTCAAGGTACGTGGGAGGAAAATGACTAATTGTTACTAAAATGGCAGATTATGGCTTCATGAGCCTAGGAGCCTTTAGTATAGACGTGACCATGTGACTTACTTTGAGCAATGGAATATTAGCAGCTGTAACACACACAGAAGCTTGTATTTCTTATGCAGTTTGGTTGCAACTTCTCTTTGTTATAGAAAAAAATACAGTGAAGAAAAACACTTCTACCTTTTTTGGTCCAAGAGCGAAGTCTACAGAGAGACTCAGCATGGCTCTTCCATAGTCTTAGCCTGAAGCAGGCGGCTCAGCCAACTGCAAACATGAAACAAGAAAAGTGCGTTTATCATTACGTGGTACGGAGATTTCTGGGGCTGTGCATGCAGCGCAAAGCAGCAAAAAGTAACTGACGGTTTAGAGCTGATGGTAGACTCCTGGTTGCTAGAAACATTTCCTCAGGAAAACTAGGAAGGAGAATGTCCAGACACACACATTTGGTTCTGTGTATATCGGTGTCACTAGATTCTCCATGAACGGATGTGTGACAGATTGAACTGCTATCCTGGTTATTATTCCATATCTATGTCTACACATTTCAATCTGTACCTTTGCAATGTTTCACCCTCTAAGAGGAACATAAATCTTCCTGTTCCATTGAGTTGGATTTGGCCGGTTTACATGAGAGGTTTTCAAAATAGCTTCCTGGTTTGGATTTACCTCTTACTTTCCTATAATTACCAGTGACAAACATATTCATAGAAACCATTAGTGCCCAAAATGTGGAGACACATCAAGCAGACCTAGGTAAACCTGAAAGCCTACAGGAGAGTCATTCCACCAGACCTGCAGAGCCATAAACGTCACTTTCGACTTGTAAGTCTCTGAGGTCACAGGGTCATTTATTAGTCAACTAAAAATTCACTTAAAAAGGGCGAGTATGATATTGGTAACAAAATACTCTTGAGTTATTTACTGCGCATATGGCCTGTTATTTTTGAAACCTGGGGTTGAGTAGACCAATAACTGTCATCTCCAGGAAAGCCTGCTTTGTTACCTAATAAAGTAGAGTAACAGAAATGGACACTGAGGCTTTTTTTTTTTTTTTTTTTTAAATTTCAGCATGGCCTCTGATGAAAAAATAAATCAGCAAAATTTTGATATTATATTAATTGGGGGAAAAGCAATAGCATAGCTCTGGGATGAGGAGCTTAAGAAGAGTGTCATGCTTGGTGTGTCCATACAGGGAGAATTGGGAAAGGAAGCATCAGTCTTGGGACGCTGGCATCATTTGTTAGCACTAGTGAGCTGACTTTATTGTTACCACAAACCTGAAAAGAATGGCTAATAATTTAATGTTTCTGAAGTTAGATCGTGATTCACCTCCAATTTGAAGAATTCCGGGGAAATACTAGTTGTATCAGTTGTCATATTTTTTACTACTTAAAAAGACATGTTTGTATAATTTATTTATTTGGGTAATTATATTCTAAATACAAAAAACTTGATTTCAAGTGTTGGTTGAATCACAAACACAGAAAATTCATTATAGAAACTATTTTTATATGATTTATGTGTATTTTTTTCATAAATAGAATACATAAGTATAAGCAAATATTAATGTTTTTAAATATAGACTAAAAAGGACACTAAAATTAATTTAAACTTTTTCTTAATAGCACAAGACGATTTAACATATGGAACCTGAGTGATGGACTCTGCCATTGAGCTCTCTACTAAACTTTTTATTCCTGTCTTTGTGTTTTTCAGCTCTAGGACTTTTATTTGGTTCTTTCTTAGATCATTTTTAGTTATATGTTAATCATATTTTGTTCATTTATTATTTTTCTGAATTGATTTAGTTCATCTGTGTTTTCTTACAGATCATTAAGGTTTTTTATGAAAATTATTTTGAATTCTTTGCTGAGTATTTCATGAATCTTCAGTTCTTTGGGTTGGTTACTGACTCTAGTAACTCACATCACTGTTTCCTTTTGTGATCTGATATTTGTCTGATTCTTCATTACCTGTCTTATTGAGATGTAGGATTAATTTCTATATTTTGAACATGCATTCTTTATTAGATATGTGATTTGAAAATATTTTCTTTTAACCTGTAGCTTGTATTTCTTTGCATATCTGAAACCGTTGAATAACAACATATTTTAATTTTAATTGTAATATACTCCATTCTGCCATTTTTTTCTTTTTATGGGTTAGCCTTGGGTATTACATCTAAAAGTTTTTGCTTAATGCAAGATCTCATGTTCTTTTATATTTCCTATTAGAGTTTAGGTGGTTTTAGGTCTTGCATTTCTATTTAGGATACAATTTTATTATATTATTGTGCATGGCATTAAATAAGGGTATGCATACTCTGTAGTTTCTCTTTACTCTTTTCTTAAAATGATTATCCATGGCATCTTAAAATAACACTTTTTCTTCCTTTTGTACCTGTAGTAGGCTTCCATACATATATGGAGAGCTTTACCTAGCTCCTCCACGACTCTTAATTTTTAGAATTTTTCTGTTAAATTTCTGGTTGGTTAGCTAGTTTATCACTCACCTTAGGAAGGCTTATTATAATACACAGAGATTGCAGGACTTGGGAATGAATCTGCCTTCTGTTAGTAACCGTATAGATCAGGGATATATATATCGACAATAAGTCCAGGAGTTTTTCTGATTCTATAAAGAACAGAAACCAAATCATGACTGAGATAAAATTTCTTCACATATTAGGAGTTTGGAGATTAAATGTGATTTTAAAGAAACAAAATTAATGTGTTGTTTATATTGCAGGTAGGAGAGTAAAGGTGTATGCAGTATGAATTAAAATTAAAATCCATAAATAAGAAAGTGATATTTTATTGAAACAAATCTGGCTTATAAATTTAAAGCAGAACAACATTTATACATAAAGAAGTTTCTCAAAGGAATGAAATGTTTCACATACACATGAAAATGTAGATTCGGGGTTAAAGATAATGAAAAATATAATATAATTGATTGGCCTATTTTGGTTTGTAGACCATGGAGAAAATTCAGTTTCACAAAGCTAAGAAGTTGCATTATGATGAGTTGTATTTGTACTCTTCAATTAAACTGGTAAATCAACTTGAAAGAATAATAATAGGACATTGGTTTTAACTTAAGTCACTAGCAGTATTGAAGAATTTCTTATTTCCCATGATAAAAATTTAGCCACAAAGATTCAAAATTTTAAACTTCCAATATTTTCCAAAATGTAGAATTATCTTTACATGATATGTTATACATTCGTGTCACTGCACAATTGACTATTAGTCCATGGCCAGATGTGCTGGAATCGTGTTTGCCATTTAATTGAGTATTAGGATATGTAGGATATTACTTCTACATTTTTACATAAGCAGACATGTGCTGTTCTGAATTTTAATGAACTGGGTGCAGAGTTATATTTGTCCTTTATCAACGGTATGCTGACAAGGTTTAAATACATGCACAGAAATACGTGGAGAGCTATATTCAGACATTGTCCCCAGAATAAAGGAACCTAGTAGTACACGGTAATATTCTGGCCCACAATATGAGAAAACTAGTAAACCGCTAATAATTTAACTGGAAATATTTTAACAGTTCAATATATATTTAAATAAAATTATGAATAATTATTCATAGAAATATGATGGATTTCTCACAAGATACAGTACTTTTTATAATTAATATTTTATTTACTTATTTTTTTATTCTTTTTTTTTTAGACAGAGTCTCAAGCTGTCACCCTGGGTAGAGTGCCCTGGTGTCACAGCTCACAGCAACCTCAAACTCTTGGGCTTAAGTGATTCTTTCGCCTCAGCCTCCCAAGTAGCTGAGACTACAGGTACCCACCACAACACCTGACTATTTTGTTGTTGTTGTTGTTGCACTTGTCGTTGTTTTAGCTGACCTGGGCTGGGTTCGAACCTCTAGCCCCAGTGTATGTGGCCAGCACCCTACCCACTGAGTTATGGGCATCACCCTAGTTGACATATTAATATAATTGTTTGCTCACCCTGCCTTCTCGAGATGTTACAGATGACAAGGACCTATCTCCACTGATAGTTCTTCAGTGATTTTCATCCAAAATCTCAGAACTTTCTCTTTTTTTTTTGGTCAAAATATGAGGAGACACCTTGCTGTCCTCCCATGCTTGCATTGTCTCTGTACATTTTGACTTCTGTTCTTTATTCTTGAATGATGCAATCATTAAAGGACATGTATTATACACATTTCTCATTGTTCAGCTGTCCAATATTTTACCCACTTCTCATCTGTGGTTATTCAAATTTAAATGAGTTGCAATTAAGCAAAATTGAAAAATTAGTCTTCTGATCTCACTATTCACATCTCAAATGGTTAACAGGGCAAGGAACTTGTAGCCATAATGCAAAAATAGAACACTTCCATCATTCTGTTGAATTTTTACTTATTCAGAGTTTAACTGAGAGTATATGTATTTTTCAAAATTAATCAAGAATAAAAATATACCTGTTCTGAGGCTATACACCATACTCTTTTGTGATTATACTTAAAATAAAAATGGTTATAAACATGAATAAACATTTTAGGGATTCTTTTATCTTTTAAAAAATTTAGGGATTTTGGTTTGGCACCTGTAGCACAGTGGTTATGGCACATACACTGAGGCTGGGGGGGGGTTCAAACCCAGCCCAGGTCAGCTAAACAACAATAACAACTGCAACAAATATCTAGCCTGGCATTGTGGCAGGCACCTGCAGTCCCAGCTACTTGGGAGGCTAAAGTAAAAGAATCACTTGAGCCTAAGAGTCTGAGATTGCTGTGAGCTATGACGCCGTTATCACTCTACCGCTTTTAAAAAAGTGAGACTCTGTCTAAAAAAAAAAAAAAAAAAAAAAAAGATTTTTTTTATCTTTTATTTTAAAACTCTTATATTTAATTTCATTCATTATTTAACTAATACTTATCAAGTCTTTATTACATGCTTTGTTTTGGGCTTTAGAAAAAAAATGTTTAAGATGACTGCTTTCATGGGGTCTACATTCCAACAGGGTAAAATAAACACAACACAAATTGTTAAACAAATTATAAAAATGTAGTATTTAATGAGTGTTGGGGAGGGAATAAAGGTGGTAAACCTATTTTGAGATGGGCGATGATGTTTTCCTTGGGTGTCTGATACTTTGAAAATTGATGACAAAAATAATTTACACAGGTAAATTTTCAGTTTGTTGGGCACTGACCAAAGGCAGCCGTGATGTGTGCTCAAATGGAATGAGTGGCGTATGTGAAGTTCCTGAGACAGGAGAGACTGAAAATCAGCTAGTGTTGGGGTGGCTAGTCTGCAGGAACTGGAGTAAAGAAAGATGGAAGATGACCCTGTAAGCTCTTATCTCTGCAGTGAAGATGTTTGCTTTTGTTTTAGGAATAATGGCAAACTATGGCATAATTTGAAGCATAAAGAATTCATAATCAGATACGCAAAACCATTTGGTCAGGAAATGATAATTGTAACACAAAAACATTAAAAATATTTTGTTATCTTACAGGGATGCTTTCTGTCTTTTGTGTTTAGACCATCAGAGGTTCAAACATTTTGATTTATCCTTCTGGCCTTGATCCATGGTCCTGGTGCTCTTTCAAATGAATTGGCCTGTGCCTTCTTCTTCCTGCCTTGCTCTTTCTTCCTAGTTCCTGTTATGAAGTTTTTTATATCACAATGTCGAAGATATTTTGGTGGTCACTCCCAAATACATTGCCCTTTTCACAACTATAGGTACATCTGTTACATTCAGGTGGGGATGTAAACTTCCCAGGGTTCTCTACCCACACAAATGGTTATTCCTACTTCCATAGGAGTGACATAGGAGAGAACAAATCTCTCTCACTCTCATAGTCTCTTTGATTATTCCAGAAATACTAATATTTTCATATATTTCATATCTTTTTTTAATTATTATTATTTTATTAAATCATATCTGTGTACATTAATGTGGTCATGGGACACCATACAGTAGTTTCATAGACCATTTGACACATTTTCATCATACTGGTTAGCATAGCCTTCCTGGCATTTTCTTAGTTATTGTGCTAAGACATTTACATTCCACATTTACTAAGTTTCACATATGCCCTTGTAAGATGCACAGCAGGGGTGATCCCACCAATCCCCCTCCCTCTACCCCCCCTCCCTCCCCTCCTTTTCCTTCTTCCCTCTCCTCCCTTTCCCCCTTCCCCTATTCTTAGGTTGTAACTGGGTTATAGCTTTCATGTTTTATCTCATCTTATCAGAGACAGAAAATTATCTTATCTAAGAAGACTAGCCCCTGCTGATTGCTAAGAAGACTCCCACATTCTACTAGAGCAGTGGTTCTCAACCTCCTGAATGCCGAGAACCACTATACTAGAGAAAAGCTTCTCATCTGCTATTGGAGTAAAGGAGAGAATGATGTGTCAATATCTGTTCTCAGTTAATTTTTTTTTTTTTCAGTAGTTCCATATCCTTTTATGCAGTAATGCTGGAAGCAAATCATGTGTTAAGTATGTGGCTGAATATTTCTGATTTGGGTCTTGGCCTGAGACCCAGTTTAGAACTTCTCATATCCCTCTGGGTTTAAATATTCTATTCATCAGACAAGAAAGGATTTGAGGATTATGTGATCACAATTTTCATAGCAAGTTTTGATGAAATATTACTAAATGATCTGATGTCCTGTAAAGTGTAAAGATGTTTGTTAGTAATTTATTTTATAGATTTTCATCTAGCACGTATGTTAAAAAGTATTCTTTAAAAGAAAAAATGGTGATTGTATCAGTAGTAGTCTTATGACATGTTTTTCTTTTGGCTTGTTTACATTTAGTTTATGTTTTATCTCATGCCTTGTTTTCTTCCTGATAGAGCCAACTGTTGAGTCAGCAATGTGTAGGCAACTCAAGGACACGATTACTGAGATTCCTTTTATTTTTCCCTCTAGGGCAGCCACCAGCTTTGTCATTTAAAAAAAAAAAAAATTTAAAAAGATTCCTGGAGCAACCTGATAAATACCTGGTTGCTCAGCATAACCCTCTGTGAGATTCACTTGTAGCTCTGCTTTAAAAGAGGGTAAAATTAAGATTAAAAATTCATTGGCACATTGGTCCAGCTAAAAGGCAAAGAAAGACCTTCTTATCATAAATAAAACATCATCAGAGTTTGTACAGGGCAATAGGCCTGTTTTATGATTATTACACTAAAATGATGCAGGAAAACATGGCAACAGATAAAAAATACATGTTAAAGAAATATCTGAGTCCCAATTGTGTTCTCTGACTCCAACAGTCAAATTCCTTTTCTCATAAGCTTTTGTGTAGTTTACTGTTCAAATCAGAGCAATCTCGGTTAAATTCTTATCAAGAGTTGTCATATAGTTGGCACCTGCTGCATAGTTTAACGTGAAACAAATGCTCCTTCTCTTCCACACAGCATTAGAAATGTTTCCATGTATCCATTTCAGCAGAGCATACTACCCCAAGACTTTGATTCTCCATGTGTGTGGGTCAGACATTCTGTAAGATCTGGATGGAGGAAGCTTGTCTCTGACCCATGGTGGTATAAAGCTAGAAATCTGCAGCTGGAGAAAGCAGTTTCAAAATGACCACTTAAGTGTCTTGGTTCTCTCCTTAGCCTTTCTTTCCACGGGGTGTATTGATGTCCCCAGGTGGCTTGAATGTCACACCACATGGCCATCTCAGGGCTGTAGGACAATTGACTGGCTTTCCTTAGAGCAAGCACAATAGGTCTAGAAGATGGATGCAAGGTTTCTTATAACCCAGCCTCAGAAGTCCCAGGACCTTACTCTCACTCATTCCATTGGTCAATCAAGTTACATCCTGAGGCAAGGTCCACTCCTCCTCAGGAATAAACTCTAGCTCTGGATGACAAAGCAAGGGATTGTTGACGGCCATCTTGAGGACACAGCACCACAGAAACATTTCAAACTATATCCAGGTCAGCATTTCCCTTCCATGGCATTTCCTTTGTAGTTTATACACCTCTGGTTATTTTGGGCTCTATACTTTAGCTACATGTTTTAAGATACTTTTATTTTAAAGATGTTTTATAGCCTCAGATTGTTAGAAGCTGTTTGTGATCATGAGTTAATTACCATACCTTGTTCTCTAGGAAACTTTCCTACTTAGAGCTTCCACTCACACAGCCATGATTGATTGCACATCTGTCAGGGACTTTTTAAGACACCAGAGATAGTGCACTCAAACAAGAAAGGGGGGAGGGAACTTCTCTTACAAATTTCATTTTGGTGGAGACAATGACCAAATATTAATGTAAAAGAGGTGGTAGATTATAAAGACTATGAAGATAATACATCAACTGTTTAGGAAGTGTAGGGAATCTAAGTTGACATCTGTTTCCTCAGGGCCGGGACGTCACCCTACTTCAGCCTGCTATCACTTCTCTCTAGTTTGTTCAGCAGCTAAGCCACATGGCAGCTATGATCCAATGTCATGAGATTATATGGCTTGGAAAGTGGTACTTAATTTTGAGATTACAGATACAGTTGACAATTTTATGAGTATTCATCTCTGGGAAAATTCATTTTGGAGATATTTTGCTATAAAATTTAGTATTCAGATAGCCCTTGAAATTTCTTTTGCACCATTAATGTAGAAATCATCCTTAATTAACAAAGAGATATTGTTTTACTCCACCATATTCCACCAGTGGGAACAAGTAGATAAAGTTTGTAGAAGATTGCATTTGTGTGTGTGTGTGTGTATCTCATAGCTCAAAAATTCTACTTTTTTTTAGTATTCCCACACATTTTATTTTCCAATATTGCATTTAGTTTCTAGCTCAATGAAGGATATGGGACTATAAGTTGTGGGATGAGCTTCTGCTTATTTTCTTTATATTAACTTAATGAGGAGGCATAAAAATGTCAATAATGCAGTTTTTATTTGACTGAAAAGTGTTGTTTCCATCTAGTCCTGTTCTTTTCTAAGTGGCTATCTTCATATTGCCAATACTGAGTGGATGAAGTTTTTCATAGCTCCCGTATATAGTCACAGCCTTCTGAATGAAAATATTTACAGAGTTGCTTGTTTTATTTTAGAAATATATAATGATCATAGTTTGTGGGATTTCATTGTACAAGCTATAATGTGAATATTATAAAATAAAAATTTATAGATATATGTCTATTGGTACATCAGGTATTCCTACCCATTAATTTTTCTAAATAGGCATTTTATCGTGTAGTTATACTTCGAACATTTTATCTGGGTCACCATTAAAAGTAATCCAGTAGAGAAAATTAATTTCAGAAAAAATTATTCTAAATTTTAAGTTATTCTCTTGGTACTACCACTATGAAAATATAGCTAGCTGTCCATTAGACAGGATTCCTCATGTCCTAAAACCTAAAGTTACCTTCTTTAAAACCTGATAGTTTTATATGTCTAAGATAAAATGCTAACTGATTTTTCCCAGTGAGTTTATGGAGATTAATGACAGACTAAATATGTATTCGCAGCTCAAGACAAAAAAAAAAAAAAGTGAAAAATAGCTGTTGGCATACTACCCAGGATGTGAAGTTGTTCCAAGACAAAGCTTTGTTCTTAAAATGGTAATATAGCTATAGTGAATGGTACATAGAATTGATTGAGGCACTATTAAAGTCCTCTATTAAGCAAATATACAATAGAGAGGAACTTATTCTGCTATTTCAAGCATATTCATAACATCTTTGAGGGAGAAATTAATGAGAAGGTTTTATGTTATAATTTGAACTGTTTACCACTTAATCTGTATTGTGGTAATAGACTGACTTTTGCAGCCATAATATACCTGTGGCTGAAAGAGATTTTAAAACATAAGATTATTCACATAGGTAAGTCACAACTTAACTGGATGCAAATATCTTCAACTAAATATCTCAATTAATGTGGATATATGAGATATAATATCAAAAGAAAGGCTCATACTTTCAGGGAGTTCACACAAAATATTTGTGGTAAATAATAGCAACAATGGTGATATTATTATTGCTGCTACTGCTACTACTACTAATGAATTACTGCTATAGGAATAATAATGATTATTTTTCAAAAATGACAAACTGTAGACCCAGTCTTGGTCATCTTAGCCTTCAAATCATGTAAGCAGACATTCACAGTACCACAGCATCACCTACTTGATATGTTCTTCTAGTAATGACTTTATACAATTAAATTTCATCTAGATAGGTAATTTCCCTGTAATCTATGTATTTTTCAACAAATTTGAAGTAAATTTGTATATACTATTGTAATTTTTTTTGAAAAAATTGCAAAGCAGACACTACAGATACAAGCAAATCTTACTTTTTTTTTCTGGCAGTATAGTTTGGAATTAATAAAAAAACATGGCAAAACATTACATATTTGAAATTTATGTCTGTAGGCAGTACAAGATATAATTTCCATATCTTCTAGTATTTGATTGAGGAACTTGTTTCCTGTCAATGGTACCAAATAACATTTTTGAATTACTGCCTTGACTTAAATGATACAAGTTGTAGAGTTACGTAAATATAGCTATAGTGTACGCTGCAAGGGAACAAATGAAATAAGCCTTGCTTTTATTTATTTTTTTAACTACTATGGGCACATAATAGTTGTATATCTTAATGGGGTATATGTGATTATTTGATACACAGATATAATGTGAATTAATATAATATAATCAGAATAATTGGGTAGCCATCTCCTCAAGAATTTAACATTTCTTTGTCTATAAACATCCCAATTCCACTTTTTTGTTATTTTAAAGTGTTCTGTAATTTACTATTGATTATATTCTCTGAGTTGTGCCATCAAACATTGTTCACTCTATTTATCTATGTTTTTGCACCCATCAATAAATCCCACTTTATTTCCCTCCTCCTCACTGCTCTTTCCAGAGTCTGATAACTATCATTCCATCTTTGACTCATGAGATCAATTGTTTTAATATTTAGTTCCCACATGTGAGTGAGAATATAAGAGATTTTTATTTCTGCACATTGCACATTTCACTTGACATAGCATTCTCCAATTATATACATATTGTTGCAAAATGTCAGGATTCTTTTGGTGGCTATGTAATATCCAATCTAGTATGTGTGTCACAATTTCTCTTTTGTTGTTGGACAATTAGTTTGATTCCATATTTTGGCCATTAAATAGTATTGTAATAAATATGAGAGTGCGTGTGTATACACATCCACACACAGATATGTTTTTAATGTACTGTATTCACCGCCTTTGTTATATTCCCAGCAATAGGACTGCTAGGTTATATGGTAGATATATTTTTGGTTTTTATGAGGAATTTCCATTCTGTTCTCCCTAGTCAGAGCACTAATTTACATTCCCACCAGTGGAGCACAAGGCTCCTTCTTTCCCCTGTCCTCACCAGCATCTGTTATTGCTGCTCTTTTTCATAAAAGCCATTTTAACTGCGGTGAAATGGTATCTCATTGCAGCTTGGATTTTTATTTCTCTGAATTCTAATAATGTTGAGCATTTTTTCATTTACCCATTGGCCATTTATTTGTCCGTCTTCTTTTGAGAAATATCTGTTAAGATCCATTGGCCATTTTTTAGCTAGATTATTTTTTTTTTATGGAGTTCAGGGAGCTCCTTGATATTCTAGTTATGACTTCCTTGTCAGATGGACAGTTAGAAAATATTTACTCCCATTTTGTGAGTTGTCTCTTTACTTCATTGTTTCTTTTGCTATGTAGAAGTCAGCTTGATTGTGATCCCATCTTTTTGATTTTTGCATTGGCTAAACTCTGGAAATACTACTCAAGGAGTCCTTGACCAGAACAATGCCCTGAAGCATTTCTCTAAGGTTTTCTTATAGTGGTTTTATAGTTTCAGGTCTCAGATTAAAGTCAAAAATCTGTTTTGATTTGATTTTTGTATATGTCAAGAGATAAGGATCTAGCTCATTCTTGGCAAGTGATAGCTTAGACTTAATTTACAGTACTTAAGCATTGAAATGATAAGAATTTAGTAAATATGAAAAAATACTTGCACTGGTCAACTTACATGTACACTTTCTGCCCATAATATTTACAAAATCTCCAAAATTCAGAGTTACAGATTTTTCTTATCTCCTACCTAGCTACATAACATTCCAATGAACAAGGTTTTATTCTTTCCATTAAATGTTAGTGATTATATACCTTGTTTCATGAACCAGAATCAGAAGGTTGGGAAAATGCTACTCAAAACATTTTTGTTTACTGTTTTGTAATACACTGCATTTTTTTTTTTTTTTTTTTCCAGGAAGGAAACACAAAACCACTTTCCTGTTTACGTGATTTGATTCTTGAAAATTACGCAGTATGCATTGAGAAATGAGTCTCAGAAATCTAATTATGAGTCCATCCAACCTACTGAAAGAACTTTGTTTTGTTACTTTTTCTTGAGTTCTATATAAAAATACTGGTGAACAGTAACCACAATACACTTAATGCCTATTTTCAAAGGCTGAAGACAATTAAAAATAAAGACAAATTTTGTCTCGTTAAAATATACTGTGTACTGATCCACTGTGGGTCAAAATATAATTGCTGTATTTATTAGAAATATGCAATATTATTGGATAATAAAGTAATAATCCTACTACGTCAATATTTAATGAGATGTCAGTATATCTTGTCATCTGAAAAATAAATGGGTAATGTTTGTTAACATGTCATAATAAGACTATAAGTGAAAATATCAGTGGCTTTCAATATGCTCAGTAAACATCATTTTATTTACAAATGAAACTGCCACCTGTAGTGTCATTAGCCATATATATAAAACCTTCCAAGAAAAGTCTCAAAATCTATGGCCAGGGAGCCTTCATTCCAGCCAATAAAACACCAGCTTAATGTACCAGTACAAACCCAAATTGTCAAATAATTCAAAATGTTGGATGTACTTGACAGTTAATGGTGAAACTAAAATAAATAAATAAATACATAAATAAATAAATAAATATTGGAAGAATAAACCTAAAAGAACCAAGTGAAAAATTTTTTTTCTCCATAAATATAATATTTTTAATACTAAAAGTTCACAAAATCCTGCAAAATGCCAACCTGATACTGAGACAGCACTGAGCGTGGTGGAATGGCTTCTGTCCTCTGGGCAAAGATCCTCTGGTATGATGAATACTCCACATCCTGCTTTTTCAGAACAGTTAAGGCTCTGAAGAGTACTGAACAAAAGAAATGCAATACTTTTTTATCCTAACATTTTCCCAATATATTTGATCTTACAACCTTCTTTTACCTCTTTGCTTAACATCTTTTTGACAAAAGGTAATGCAACTTATGGAAAAGGTGATATCAAGTAACGTAAATCAGTTTATTTTGCATGATTAGATTGCATGGGGAAGTTCTGTGAGATGACGTTTTAGGGAAAACAACAGCTTGAATGTCAAAACTATAACACAAATCTAAGGCTTAGTTTCATGTTTTTAATTTAATGTTGTATATATCTATTTGCCTATTTATAAATGGATTAATTAGTGTTTACACAGAGTGAACAGAAGGTTCTCTTTCACTTTCTACAAAGAAGTCCTTATTTTATATTTTCTTATCCGCCCACTATACCTACCTCAATTAAATAAGCAAAGTGATATCCTGGAAGTCATGGTTTAGAAGGTTTGTAAGTAATTAGCCATTTATTCACAGTGGGTCTTTTTTTCTCTGACTTACTACTTGTTTGTATTTCAAAGATATCGCAAATCACGAAGAGAGCTGTGAGCTTAAAATATGAATGAATTTTGATGTTGATAATATCATCTCTACTATTAGCTGAGAATAACTGTAGAACATATACCAGACAATCTGATCTGCCTAACTGTGCTTGATCATAAACACACACAGACAGGCATGCCCCAGAGAGAAAGACAGAACTACTTATGTATGCAGCAGAATAACACCACATTGAATTGAGGAACTTGTCTCTCGGGGCCAATTTTACGCCTTCCTCTACAGCTGTAGGAAGCCACTTTGGAACATAATATATTCTTTTGAAGTCAATGATCCCTGAGGGTTCAAAGCAAGATGAGAATGTGGCTCTTGATAGAGTGGATGCATTGTGCAGAATAAAATCTTTAATTTTAAGCCTCTGTGAGTGCACACACGTGCCCACACACATACAGGATGAGGAGAAAATGGTAGTAAATCACAGGAGAATGCTTAAAATGATTAGGACCTCAAACAGTGATTTGACTTACCAGAAACACAACAGAAGCTTATCTACCCTGGTGAAGTCGCGGAGGTATTTTTATTTATTCATCTTCATCTTAAATGAAGGAGAAATAATAAGTGGGAAACAAAAAAGAAATCATGAGATAGCCAAAAGGGGGATATCCACAGACAGAGCCTTGAGCTTGAAAAGGAAACAGATTTTTCTGAGATTTGGGTTTACAGCATTCAACCTGTAACTGAGTATAAATCAAATTTCCAAGTGTGAATCAAATTTCCAAAGAGGTAGATGAAGTTGCTTAATGCTTTAAATCAAACATAAGGCAAATTATTTAGTATCAGTTTGTTTTGTGTACGTGTGTGTGTGCAGCCATGGGCGCACCTAAGTATATTCAGCTACTTTGGTAGAATTACTGCTGGTCACATTATTCACATCCAAAAAAAAAACAAAGAAATTTTTAATTTTTCTATTCATAAAGAATACAATTCTAAAGTAAAAATTATCAGTTAATAAAAACAGTGATTAGGTCTGTTGGTATTTTTTTTACTCGTTTTTGGTAACATTACAATTCCTATGGGATGTGACTGTAAAATAAGTTTAGCTTGTACTCATTATCTTTTGGTTTCAGGTACCAAAAGGAATGCATGGCTAAAGCTCCACCTTAGCATTACTAATATATATTTTGGAGCCTACTAGCTTGCTAATATGAAGGACTCTCAGATTCTTATTTGAAGCACTTTATAATTGGAACATAGTTGAAATTCAAAAAAAAAAAAAAAAAAGTTACAAGAAATAAAGGATTTGAACCTGGGCTACAGGCCAAAAATCTAAGACAAAAATGACTTGATTTTTGTCAGAGATCCTTGAATTAGAGGGAAGACTAGGGGGCATTTGTTCAAGAAAAGTGAATCATATTCATATTTATGTGACAAGTTAGAGATGACTAGGAAAGTACAGCTCAATTTGACAACAACATTAGAGTAACTTGTATGAGCATAAACCCCATGCTCTTTTCTGGAAGGGTAAGATTTTTATTTTCATTTTTACTTTTTTTTTTTTTTTCTTTTTTTTTTTTTATTATAGATAAAAATATGCAAGAATTGTGAAAGTTTGAGGACTCCTTTGATGGAAGAGGCAGTAAATGTTTTTGTTCAGTGATAGAGGTCTTGGGCCAATATAACATTTTGACTGTTCCTGGGTTTCCCCTTCATCATCCAGGAGTTTGGTTGTATTTCAGCAAGAATCTTCTGACTTTTTAGCCTCAGTCTTTTTCCTATTGCCTGGGAGGCTTCGATCCTCTATTTGTAGTTGTTGGAGATAGGTTAGATAGGTTACCATCTTAGATAGGTCAACTCTTTTCCAGGTCATGTATAGATTTTTTTTTTCCCCCCTTCCTCTCTAATTGCTCCTAAGAAATCCGTCTACCTTTCAAGATTGCTCAGCTGACTTTTGCATTTCTTTCCTGCTTTGTTTGCACATATTGACTTGGCAAAGTGCATCCTCAATGCCAAAGCTGTTTTTTTTAGCAAGAAACTGAGAAAGTCTTTATTTCTCTTTCTATATACAATCCCTGATGCAGGCTAGGAACAAAGCCATATTTGATGTTTGGCTGAAACTTCAGTGCACTGTGATATTTTATAACTACTTATGATAGCAGTTTATAGCCAACACCAGCAATACTGATTGTAAGAGGTATGGCATGGTCTAGTGAGGTTCTCTTAAAATTAGTTAATACGGAAAGAAACATTGGAACATTGCTCATAAGAAAGCAAATACTACCGAATACTTAGTAAAAAGTTGTGTAAAGAGAGCCATATTACCCTGCTATTCTCTTTGATATAGCAGAAAGAATGATGAATGGAGGTGGGTATACAATAGGATATCTAACTGTCTTACAGCGAGGAGTCCTCTTGCAGTCACAAATGTGCAAAGTCAGAACATTTCTTTGCCAGCAAAGAAAGTGGGAGGAAATTATGTATTATGACCTAAAAGCTAGAGATTTTGATGAGAACAAAATAGAAAACAGCATAATTATATCAAAAGACAAAAGGTTATATAAATTCTCTCACGTTAAATCTATTTTTATATACATTTACACACATATTGCAATCCATTTACCTATGTTTCTGAGATAACCATTCACAAAGGAAAATCGTGTTATTTCGACTTAAATTTGCTTACGAATCTTCATGGATACAAATCTTAATTTGATCTTAAATAGAACCTCTTCACAATCATGCCACCACCTCCTTCTCTTCTTACCTCTATTACACAGAAGTTCTAGAAATACCAAGTCACTAGTTGTACTTAAACTCACCACGTGCGCTCCTGGCCAGTTCCTACATATAGATAGGATTAGATATCTCTGTCCAAAAGCTGTCTTCATTGCCTGGGTAATTCTTTTTCTTCAACAACAGCTCAAGTTTAATATATCATTGACTCTTTCATGGACTCATAACTGGACTACATAATCATCCTTTATGCGCCAATGGTATCCTAGGCCTAATTTCATTAAACTCCATCTGTTTTCAAAATGGCTTTTCATTCTTGTCACTACCATAAAGTAATTTATTACTCTATGTTCAGAGCCTAGCACAGAGCTCCTTACACAGCATCAACTTTTTTTTTTTTTTTTTTAACCAAGTGGGAATCAAATAGTTGGTTTAGTGGTCACCAGAAAGTACTTTGAAAAATTCTGGTATCCATTTTAAAGAAATTCTAATTTTAGGGAGAGTATCAATGTAAATATATAATTGCCATATAGTAGTATCATGCTAGTAGTATTTATTAATGCTTCTGGTAAAATTCAGCATTTTGGGCAGCTCGGCACCTGTGGCTCAAGCAGCTAAGGCACCAGCTACATACACCCAAGCTGGTGGGTTGGAATCCAGCCCGGGCCTGCCAAACGACAGCTGCAACCAAATAAATAAATAAAATTCAGCATTTCACTTTTAATTTTCTGTCCTTTTTCCTTTTGCTAATTTTAATATAAGTTATTACATAGGTTATTACAATAAATGTGCTCTGTGATATTTTCAATTTTTTTTCATTTGTAATATAATGTGCACTTTGGAGATTTACCTTTGGACAAAAGAACAAAGTTTGCATGCTTCATAAAACAAATATATAAATCTGTATAATGGAGATTAACAACTCAGTAAAGTGGTCTATGAAAATATTTCCTGTTTCAAACCCCCACCACCAAATGCAAAGCAAAAAAAAAAAATAAATAAAATAAGCATTTTCTCGGCACATGCTAAGTTGGTAAAAAGTGTCAAAATAGAGAGAAGAAAATACTATTTCTGAAAACTCAGAAACTAGTCTGCGCTTTCTTTATTACAACTAAGGAAGGGTTTCTTTGCAGTAGGCAGTAAATAAAGAGGTGAATCGAAATTAAGAAGCAGTAAGTAAACACATGAGCATGAATTACAAAGTGTAACAAGTGCTGTATGTTTTCTGCTTGCCCTTCCAGGACCCCGTCTAGGCCTGCACTCGGCCTGTTCTCCATGTGCCAAAGTGCCAAATTCCAACAGGAAAACAAGTGGATCTACTACTGATGTGCGCTACAAATTTCACTCTTCCTTGGAATGGGCAGAGGAGAGAAGGAAGTCAGTTAGTGAATCGGTGTAGGCTTTTGTGAATATAATCGTTAATTATTCAAACTCTTAAACATAGAGCAGTTTCCAAAGAAGAAAAAATGAAAGTTTGTCAAGCATATATAGCCATTACATTAAAATTAAAACAATGCCACAGTTTTCAGAAAAAAATATATTTACAATCAGATATATGGCCTTTGTGAACCTTTTTAGAAAGAGGAAATATAAATCACAATCACTTCTTTTAGGTGTCCAAGATATACTGTCAACACTTCTCTCTATCATTACACCAGCAAGGACTTTTTACTTTAATTTGCATTTCTTTCTCTTACTGAATATCTTTTGAGAGAATGAATTGTGTCATCTGTCAAATGTAACATTTCTCCATTTAACCATCCCTGGCATATGCATGCACTTAAAATTATTACTGGTTAAATACATGACAAGTCAATTAGACAGCCAATAAAAAATCAACGGTTGGGGGATAATAATGGAACTATTAGGTTATTAAGTGTAAAATTATTGTATAATACAGTTTTTACTCAGTGACTTTGTATTCAGATAATTTTGTATCAATAGTGGATTCCAACATAGGCAGAAGCAATGAGATGAATCTTCAAATCTGCGTACGTCCCTGAATAAAACAATTCTCCTAAGCATGTGGCTTACCCTTTTGTGCCATGTTCTGTTTTTATCTTTATTTTAGTGCTTTCATATCCATTGGACATAATAGTAAGTAATGTGGACTTTCCGTCTTTGACTTACTTGCTCTACAAGTTGAAATCGTGTAGTTCTGCATTCTATTCCTAGTCTGTATAACAAACTACCTAATGATTTTAAAATTGCTGCCTTTCATTTTTAGCTGAAGTTTGAGCCCTAAGTTTATCACTAAAATTAGATAATCTCAGCAGGCATAAAAGTGAAACTGAAACCAAGCTCTAGGCTCTATAGAATAAATTTGATAAAGGCATAATGACAGAGAAAGATGGAAAAAGAGGATGGAATAAGTTATAATTGTCAAATGCTATAAAGTTGAAGTGAGGGAAAGTAAATAAATGTTAAAAAATTCTAAAAATAAAAGTAAGCTAAAAATAAACCTAACCATAATATGGGATAATTATATCAAAATAAAAATAGTATTTTAAAAATAATGTATGTTAAAAAAATAAACCTACAATATGGGAGGATAACAATATTTCATATTGTAAATAAATTCAATCCACCAATATGATTACAATAATGGATTTTATGTCCCTAATATCACTCTTTTAAAATACCCACAAGGAATATTTTGAGAAATACAAGAAGAATTTGAAGCACTTTTTACCTTACTTGGACATTAACAGGCCCCTTTCTTAAAGCATATGCACTAAGCACAAACTAAGGAAAGGTAGGATTTGCTGTGTGTTCATCATGACTATTTTCCTTCTGGCCATAGAGCTGTGTTGCATTTTGCAACGTCCCCTACAGAACAGCCTGATCGGGTGTTCCTAAGTTCTTGATGATGTATTGGTAGCCGGGCGAGCTTCGTTCAGTAGTGACCCAAACAAAACACCTAGGCAATTCTCCTCATAACAGTATTTCTCCATTTTCTGATCAAATTCAGAGACCATAGTAGAAGACTTTGATGCTCTTGGTTATCATAGCTGATTGAAATTTAATGAGTTTAAAAGACTGCATTTCATAAAATTCATACTTAAAAAATAGATAACGTATCCAAGTGGTTCCAAATATACTTAAATATCTTCCAACAACTGAATCTGATAATAAAAAATCATTTTTCTTTACTATAAACATCCACACCAGCAAAACTGGTTCATCTTTGTAAAATAATTCATTTTACTTTGAGACAAAGTTCAGTTTTTTAATAAAGTATAATAAAATCTCTGTTCCTCACAGTAGCTATATTTCAAGTTCTCACTAGCCACACGTGACTGGTGGCTACAATATTTAATGATGTGGATTATGGGATTGTGGCAGCACATAGTCGAAGGTCCCTTGGTCTTAAATTATAAGACCACCTGCTAGACACTTAAATTAATGACCTCTAGTAACAGTATTAAGCTCCACAGAAAGGACCACTGTATAATGTTCACAACTTCCCATGACTGTGATGGTGCACAAAAATCAGCTTCAGATGAGGGTCTGATCAATCTGAGACCTTTGAATTAAAACAGGAATTTGTGATTCTCTCACATGCTCTGTATACAAGACAGGAGATGCACAAAATGCCGGCAAAACACTCCCATTTGACAGAGGACGGATGGAGGACACAAGCAGACGCCGGTCTGTTGCAAATATGAAACCAAAACCATTCTGAACACACACTGCAGGGTCCCATGCACTGGAGTTAAGAAATTTCTTGTGTTGCATCTCAGTTTGAATCCATGAGATTATTTTACAATCCCACTGTCCTCTACTGCCCCCGTGGCCAGCCGGTTCTTCATTCCCTTTATTCTTCTCATTCACAACTGGAAAGAGCATGGAACTAGATGGCCTTTTGGGGGACTATAAAGCTGTTTCAATCTTCATTCTGCCAGTATGATTGAAAATCCAAAATTCTTTTTAAATGTTACGTAGTTTTACTTTCTTTGGTTCTTTTGGTAGTTCAATTCTCACAAACACCTAGAGGCTTATTTATTTTACTGTGATCAGCTTCATGTTCCTATAATTAACCTCATGCTTCCTTTCAAAACACACTGTCAGATGTTATATATTTTATTTTTATTATTTTTTCTTTCCCACATACATGTAGCTTGAATCCATGGGTTTTGGATGGATTGACATCCCTTCTAATTCTTTTTTTGTTCCCCTGAGTTATCTTAAATCCAAAAGATAGGCTAACTCTCCACACTCAATTTTACCCTTCAGCTGAGTCACTGTATTTTACTCAAAGGTTTTCAGAACCATACCCTTTATTTAACCATTGTCTCACTCCATAACTGTTGTAATCAGCATTTATTGCTCAAATATTTTCCTGCCTTTTTCTTTCTACTATTTTCATTTTTTAAAAAAACTGTTGTTTCTTTCTATCCTAAAATTTTCCAGATATCTAGAATCTCTCTATTCCTATTTTGTTGTTGTTGTTGTTGTTGTTGTTGTTGTTTTTCTTGTTCTTGTTGGTTGCAAGCAGCTCCTTTCTTTCTTGTTGCACCTGACTAGATGCAGAAAACAACAAAATCGCAGTACTAACATGCTGTTGTCATACTTTTCTTCTAGAATGTAACTCTATTAGGTAGAATACATGCCTGCCAGAAAATTTCAAATTACTTTTTACTAAATAGTTGCTATTCTTAATTTAAGACCCCTATCTTTCAATCCTATGAAATAAATTTAACCAACACCAATAACTTGCATAAGCCAGAAAAAAAGATGAAAAGAAAATGTGAACAAGTCAATATATCTTAGGAAATATATCAACTATACCATCAATGGGAGGGAGTAATAAGTCCACTTCAACTATTAATAATCCAGAAAAATTCAGCAGTGGATATCATAATGATAAATTTGCCAGGTATCTCCCAGTGGAGCCAGTACTGGTTTCTCACATCACAAGAGATGAATATTCTAGATGGAATGCAAATTATAATATGACAGTGATAAGATATACATGTGTTTTTAATAATGATAATGTTTTTGGTCAATATGTCCCAATTATAGGATAAATGGATTATGTAGTATCAAGCAGGATTTTATTATGTTTTTAGGGACTAAAAAATTAAAACCTATGTAAAAAGAAATAAACTTAGACATAAAAATTTTGAGGTACTGATTCATCAAATGAAGTTTATCTATCGAAGGCAAGTTTAACCTCATGTTCACTGGAGTGGTTTGAATCATCGTTATATAAATGATCAAATTCTATACCCAGATTAAGAATCAATTAGATGAAAAATCAGGTTCTTATAAATTTATATGGGCATTGGAGAGTTTCTTTTCATTTTTCTTTTTTTAGGCCTGGTAAACTATTTATACTCATTGTAAGAAAGCAAAGTGACATAACGTTAGTACTATATAAAGATGTCTAAATTCCTAGGACAATCACTAAGAATTAGCAAACAAATACCCATTTGATTGAATTACTTATTCTGCTATGTTTAAAATAATTGTAATAGTAAGTTACATAATATGCTTATTTATGTATGTTTTTGTGTTCAGTATTAGAGGTTGGAATTTTTAAAATTCGGCTATGGAATATTGAAGATGCAGTTTAAATTTTAAGATGTGGTTAAGATAGTAAAATTTTAAACTTGTAATAAAAATTAGTTTTATAACTTTAATTATTAGACCTATAAGTTCAATACATTTATATTGAATGTACAACTTTGAATTATTTACATCTGTATATAAAGATCCTTAAAGACCTATTAACTTTTTTCTAGATTAAAGAACATAACTTTGCATCAAGACATAAGTAAATTTACTAGATCAGAAAATCATGCTGAACACATTTTCTAACTATATGCAATATAATTAAATTATGATCAACAATAGTCAAGTTAGTTTTATACACTTGGAAACTAAGTATAACACATCGCTAAATAGATGCTTAACACCCCCCCCCCCGAAAAAGGTTTCCAGTATCTCCAAAATAATAACAATAAAATAAAATGGAAGATGCAATTTCCAGCTAGTTAAAGAATAATATGGCCACCTGATTTCATATTTAATATTTCTCCATACACAATAAAGATGAAAATTACGCAAAACACACGCCTTTAGCAACTTTGTGGTCAGAGAATACTGGACTTCAAAATAACTGTTAAGAAAAATAAAAAAATACCGAATCTCTTCAAATAATCCCTGTTTAACTGTTCCTCTGCAAGTTTCTGCTAAGATGAAGAACAGGCTGACAAAAAATTGTAAGAGAAATAAAAAGAAAACGCTAATAAGAAATTATTCTTTATCTTATGTTATCAAAAGTTGAAAATGGGTACATTTCTTTTTCATTATTTATTATTATCCTCAAACTTTGCTTTCCTCTAAAATCAAAGTTAACCTATCCATTCATGTGCATTTCTAGTCTATTATTTGTATAATCACAGAGCTGGATATTGATTATTTATTTGACTTGATTTTTTTTCCTCATCCCAAAATGTATAGTCACCAATTTCTAACACTGAAAGATGTTATTTCAAAGGCAGTGATTTAAATGCTCATTTAAGTCATACTTAGTTTTTACTATTTAATTTTTTACCATTTTCTTGATTCCAAACCTGGGTTCAGCAGGCTGCTGATTGACATGAATACTGCATCCTGAAAGCTTCTAGCGCAAAAGTTCAACATGAATATTTGCTTTAAAATGGCTGAATCTGGGTTTTTATATATTGATCTTTCCAAACTTGGATCCCTTTTAAGGCTAGTAATGGTAAAGTAGCTGATTCATCACAATATGATAGCAACAGAGTTTGCAATAAAACTCCAATTCTCTGGGATCCACTCCCTGACCAAATGAATCGAATTTCTAAAAAAATATAAAGACTGTATCTTAATTGAAAGAATAAAATACACAGATAGGGCAAGACCATTTTTATAGACTTTTAATTATTTATTGCATTTTATTGACATTATGGGAATGGGTTGAAATATGTATTTAATAGACTATAGACGTAACTCAGCATTTGTAAGTCTTCTGGTCACCGGGATTTCTGCTTTAGCCTAAACATCACTCTTTTCCTCATTGGGATTCTGTCCCAACTTTCTTCCTCATCCCCAGAGTCTGTCAGGACCATTTCTACAACACTATGTACCTACCCTAGGTAGACATCTGAGTGCTTAGGCCTCTGTTTATGCTGGAAGGTAACTGATGACAGGATCTTTGTCAGAATGGCAAAATAGCAAGCATCTGACCACTGTCACATGGGGTGAAGAGCCCTGAATCCTACAAACCTACAATTCCCCAGGTGATAGCCAGAGGTGCTTATTTTAAAATCTGATGGGAGGCTGGGATCGGTGGCTCACATCTGTAATCCCAGCATTCTGGGAGGCCAAGGCCAGAGGATTGCTTGAGCTCAGAGTTTCAGACCAGCCCCAGCTAGAATAAGACCTTATCTCTACCAAAAACAGAAAAAATACTCAGGGGTGGTGGTACATGCCTGTCAACCCATTGTTTTGGGAGGCTGAGGCAAGAGCATCACCTGAACCTAGGATCCTATGGCAGCTGTGACCCATGATGCCATGGCATTCTAACCTGGGGCAATGGAGTAAGACTCTGTCTCAAAAAATAAAAATATCTGATGGGAACTTAATCCCCACGCACTTCATAATCTTAATAATAGTGTAATAAGTAAAGTCCTCTACTTACTCTTCTTTCTCAGTAATTTCCTACCATATAATCTATAGCATATGTTCTAAGCTTAAATTCTCCTTATCCCATAGCTTCCTATCTTCTGAACAATTTCAGCATTGTCCCCAGGAACTTTTAGTCCATGATACAGATACCCTACATCATCCTTCTCCCCCCTAAACAGGCTCACTATCTCTAATTTAAATGTAACCTAAATCTCCTTTGAGAACATTGCTTCCTCTGAATCCATCTCAAATGTAGTTTCTTCCATAACCATAAATCTCAGGGTTTGGAGGTGATGGTCACATTGTCACTACTCATTAATGTTATTTCCTGAGCAATTACCTTCTACTCAAGCATAAAAATAATATGTTCAAAGACATCTGTCTATGAGGTCTCCTCTGTACCAACTGTTCCTGCTGTCACGCACTGAGCATAGAGTCAACACCCCTCAGAGATGATAAACACCTAATTCATTACCTGGCTGTCTATTCTAGATGCTGCTGTCACTCTACATGGCCTCAAAGTCTTAAAGAATCCATTCCACATTTATTCCTTTTTCTCTTCCTTTATATTTCTTATAGTTTTCATTCTATTGAAGAGTAACTTCATAAACCTGCACTGATCCAATTGAGAAGCATTCACTCTAAAGAAAACCAACTGTTTTCATCAAGTTAATGTCCTTACAATAACAACAGCATCCTCTTTCTCATGGTTCATCATTATCCTCATCATCATCGTCTTTTGATATTCTTATAATTCCTTAACTGCTTTAAATTTTCCTTTGCTACTAGTTTTATCTATGTTTATGTCGTGTATAGATCAAACTCCGTTATCTCAATGATTCTCTCACATTCATCTTAGTACTTTCTTTCCTCTTATCTTTCTGTTACCACTCCCTGCTAAACCATCTCTGGATAAATCCAACTTTCTCAATTTGATTGCTTGATATTTCTGGTGCTATTAGAAATTCATTATCTCAAATCTTCAATGCATCTTTTCAATAGTTATTCTTGATTTCCTTATCTGGCTTTTACCTATTTTCCACCTTCTTTTCTTTATTGTTCCCAAATTGCTGTTCATATCAAGTTTCATCTAATTCTCCATATGTGACCTAAGTCAGTCTCAAGGCATCAAATCATAGAAGTCTGTTTTTTGTATTAGTTGCTCTACAAAAAGCTAACCTGAAATGTATTATCTTGAAATAGCCATTTTACTGTGCTCATGATTTTCCATGTCAGGAGTATGGAACTGGCTTGGCTGAACAATTTATCTCTTATTCATATGGCATGTTTTGAATGAGCAAGTTTAGAGGACCCATTTTCAAATTAGCTTCTTTCTTCAATACTTCTTGACTCCTTTCTCAGCACCTGGCATCTCATTCCCCTGGGCATCTCCACGTCCCTGGGCATGGTTATCTTAGAAGAATCTGTCTTCCCACTTGAAGCCTGGGATTCTTCTAAGAATCAGCATTCCAACAGGGAGGAAGCAGAAGCTGCCTTATCAATATACTAGGTCTGGGACTGATATACAACCATACAACCATTTCCCCCATATTCTCTTAGTCAGAGAAGTCATAAATCCTGACATAATTTGAAGATATGGATAAATAAACTGAACCTCTTAATGAGGTTGAAGCAAATTTGCATTAAAAAGAATATGTGGGATGGAATGTACTGTTGTCATCAAAATACAATTTAACCCGAATCCAAAGGAGCTTCTCCACTACTTGCCAGTAAATTACTAAATATACTCACAATAATTCCTATTATTTTTCCTTCTTTCATGTTATATTCGGAGAACTTCTCTGTGTTTTTAATATAAATCTCTCTTGAGAACTTATAAAAAGTCCCTTGTTTGATGTGTCTGTGTAGATGTAGATACAAAGAGGGTATTAAACATTGAAACATTTTATTAAGGGAAAGCCTATATGAAAATAAACAGGGGAAAAGCCAGGGAAAAATGGGATAACCAATTAGACAGTATTGTGATTTGGAAGTCATTGATGGAAAGAGGAAGAGAAGGTTGTTTAGAAACTTTAAGCAAAGGTCAGCATTAATGTCATCAGGTACTCAATTTGCAAATATTTTCTCCTATTCTGTAGGCTACCCTTTCATTTTGCTGATTATTTTCATTGCTGTGCAAAAGCTTTTTAGATTGGTGTAGTCCCGCTTATACATTTTTACTTTTGTTGCTTTTCTGTGTGTCACACCCAAGAAATTGTTGCCAAGGCCAATGTCAAGAAGCTTTTCAACTATGTTTTCTTCTAATGGTTTTGTAGTTGTGGGTCTTATGTTTAAATCTTTAACAAACTTTGATTTGATGTTTACATACAGTATAGCAGGGGTGGCGAACAAGTTCGACACAAAGAGACAAAATTTTAAACTGTGAGAGTCAGAGAGCCACACCACGCAGTGACCTGCCAAAACAGACAAACACTCACACAAAAGCATATAATTTTAA
>CAUYPK010163574.1:0-23364 GCA_963574355.1 Loris lydekkerianus
TATTCACAATTGCTAAGTCATGGAAAAAACCCAAGTGCCCATCGATCCACGAATGGATTAATAAATTGTGGTATATGTACACCATGGAATATTATGCAGCCTTAAAGAAAGATGGAGACTTTACCTCCTTTGTGTTTACAGGGATGGAGCTAGAACATATTCTTCTTAGTAAAGTATCCCAAGAATGGAAAAAAAAAAGTATCCAATGTACTCACCCCTACTATGAAACTAATTTAGGGCTTTCAAATGAATGCTGTAACCCATTTGCAACCTTGGATTGGGGGGAGGGGGGACGGGGGGGGGGGGGGGGGGGGAGGTATGTGGAAGGAGGGGAATTGGTGAGAATACACTTGTGGTGCATCTTACAATGGTGTATGTGAAACTTAGTAAATGTGGAATGTAAATGTCTTAACACAATAACTGTGAAATTGCCAAAAAGGCTATGTTAACCAGTGTGATATAAACGTGTCAACCGGTCTGTGAAACTAGTGTATGATGCCCCATGATCATATCAATGTACATAGCTATGACTTAATTAAAAAAAAAAAAAAAAAAGAAAAAGAAAAAGAAAAGGATGCTGAATGTTAACAAATGTTTTTTCTGCATCTATATAGAGGATCATATGGTCTTTATTTTTGCTTCTATTAATATGGTGGATAACATTTATGGACTTGCATATGTTAAACTAGCCTTGCATCCCTGGGATGAAGCCTACTTGATCATGATGTATGACTTTTTTGATGATAAGCTGTAATCTATTGGCTAGGATTTTGTTAAGAATTTTTCCATCTATTTTCATTAATGAAATTGGTCTGAAATTCTCCTTTTTAGTTGGGTCTTTTCCTGGTTTTGATATCAGGGTGATGTTGCTTCATAGAACGTGTTGGGGAAGATTCTTTCCACCTCACTGTTTTGGAATAATTTCTGCAGTACTGGAATAAGCTCTTCCCTGAAGGTTTGATACAATTCAAAGTTGTGAAGCCATCCAGACCAGGGCATTTTTTTTTTTTTTGGAAGCTTTTTTTATTGTTTCTTTAATCTCAGTACATATAATTGGTCTGTTCAGGAGCTCTATTTCTTCCTGGCTAAGTCTAGGGAGAAGGTGTAATTACAAATACTGGTCTATTTCCTTCACATTGTTAAATTTCTTGGCATAGAGTTTCTGGTGGTATTCATAGATGATCTTTTGTACATCTGTGACATCAGTTGTTATTTCCCCTTTGTCATTTCTGATTGAGGTTACTAGAGATTTTAGTTTTCTATTTCTCATTAGTCTGGCCAAAAGCTTATCTATTTTATTTATTTTTTCAAAAAACCAACTCTGTGTTTCGTTAATTTTTTGAATAATTCTTTTGTTAATTTCATTGATCTCTGATTTAATTTTGGAGATTTCTTTTCTTCTACTGGATGTAGGCTTAGATTGTTCTTCTTTTTCCAATTCCATAAGACAGCTTGTGAGTTTGTTGATGCGCTCTCTTTCTGTTTTTCAAATGTAGGCATCTAAAGCAATGAATTTTCCTCTCAAACCTGCTTTTGCACTATCCTGCAGATTTTGGTAGCTTGTGCCTTCATTGTTGTTATGCTCAAGGAAGTTAGGGATTTTCTGTTTTATTTCTTTCTGCACCCATCTGTCATTCAACACAAGTTTGTTTAATTTCCATGCCTTTGTGTGGGGTTGAACATTTTTGTTGGAGTTGAGTTCCACCTTTAGTGCCTTGTGGTCTGAGAAGATACAAGGTAAATTTTCAATGCTTTTGATTCTGTTGAGGTTTGTTTTGTGGCCTAGGATATGATCAATTGTGGACAATGTTTCATGGGTGGATGAGAAGAATGTATATACTTTACCTTTGGGATGGAGTGTTCTATACACATCTATCTAGCACAGTTGTTCTAGGGTCTCGTATAAGTCTGTTATATCTTTGTTTAATTTCTGTTTAGAGGATCTGTCCAGCTCTATAAGCAGAGTGTTAAAGTCCCCTGTTATTATGGCATTGTAAGATATCATATTGCTCAGACTGAGTAAGGTCTATTTCAAGAATCTGGGTGCATTTAAATTGGGTGCATAAATACTTAGAATTGAAATGTCTTCTTGTTGTTTTTTTCCCTTGACCAATATAAAGTGACCATCTTTGTCTTTTTTGACTTTAGTTGCTTTAAATTCACATGTATCTGAAAATAAGACTGCAACTCCTCTTTTATTCTGGATTCCATTTGCCTGAAAAATCATCTTCTAACCCTTAACTTGACGTTTTAATTTGACTTTTGAAGCTAGGTGTGTTTCCTGTAGAAAACAAATGGGTGGCTTATGTTTTTTAATCCAATCAGCTAATCTATGACACTTCAGTGGGGAATTCAAGCCATTAACATTTATTGAGATAATTGATAAGTGTGGTAATGTTCTATTCATCTTATTTTGTGAGAGTCCATTGCTTAGTTTTATCTTTTGCATCAATGTGGAAGCTAGGTTCTGTTCTTTAATTGCTGAGTTCTTACTTTGCTGTTGATTCATTGTGATGGTCAGTGTGTATAACAGGTTAAAGTATTTCCTGTAGAGCTTGTCTTGTTGTGGCGAATTTCTTCAATATTTGTATATCAGTAAATGATTTTATTTCTCCATCAATTTTAAAGCTTAATGTAGCAGGATATAGAATTCTGGACTGGAATTTTTCTGTTTAAGTAGACTAAAGGTAGATGACCATTGTCTTCTGGCTTGGAAAGTTTCATTAGAAAAGTCTTCAGTCACCCTGATGGACTTGCCCCTGTAGGTCAACTGGTGCTTACTCCTGGCAGCTTGTAGAATCTTTTCTTTTGTCTTGACTTTGGACAGGTTTATCACAATGTGTTTGGAGAATCTCGGTTAGAGTTTAGGCAACCTGGGGTTCAATATCTCTGTGAAAGAAGTGTGTCAGAATTGTTGGTGATATTTGGGAAATTTTCATTTATAATATTCTCTAGTATGGCTTCCATTCCCCTGTGCATTCTTCTTCCCCTTTGGGGATACCTATCACTCGTATGTTTGAATGCTTCATAAAGTCCAATGTTTCTGTCAATGAACATTCTGCTTTCTCTCTCTTTTTTTCTGACTCTTTAACTATCTGAGTTATCTCAAGAGCTTTGTCCTCTACCTCTGAGATTCTTTCTTCTGCATGGTCTAATCTGTCCTTGATACTTTCTATTGCATATTTAAGTTCCCTAATTGACTCCTTCAGTTCCTTTAGCTCTGCTATATCCTTTGTATATTCTTCATATTATTCATCTCTTATTTGATTCTGTTTTTGGATTTCCTTTTGGTTATTTTCTATTTTATCAGCAGTTTCCTTCATTGTTTCCATCATTTCCTTCATTGTTTTCATCATCTGTATTCTAAATTTCCTTTCTGTCATTTCTAACATTTCTTTATAGGTAGCTCTGTAGTACCTACCTCACGTTCCCTTAAGGGGGTTGCTCTGGACTGGTTTTTCATGTTGCCAGGATTTTTCTGCTGATTCTTTCTCATGAGCAATTTCTTTTATCCATTTCTTTGCCCTAATTTTCCTTTCACTTACTCTTGGTCTTTAAGTTGCTGTGCCTTGAACCAGGGTTTCGATGAGTCCAGTTATCCACTGCTTTTGTCCTCCCCCTGGGGTCCAGAATTTTCTTTGTGTCCTCAGTCATCCCTGTGTCCTCAAAGGGATGTTTATTGGCAAATACCACAAGCCAGAGATTCCTGGAGTCTTGTCTCCCCAGACTCACTGTGCCCAGTTGCAAGGAAGCTGTTACTTGGCCACCATCTTGCTCCAAAAACCAATATTTTGTTTCATTAATTTTTTCAATGAATTTTTTGTGTTTTAATTTTCATTAATCTCTGATTTAATTTTGTCCACTTTTTTCTTCTGTTTAGTTTTGGGTTACATTGTTCTTATTTTTCCAATTATGTAAGGTGATTTTTGAGTGTGGTGATGCATTCACTTTTGGCTTTTTGAAGGTAGGCATATAGCACAATAAATTTTCCTCTCAAGACTGCCTTACATTTATCCCAAAAGTTTTTGTAACTTGTATCTTCATTGTTGTTGTGTTTGAGGAAATTAACAAGTTCCTCTCATGCTCTTTCTGAACCTACCTATCATTTAGCATAAAGGTATTTATTTTCCAAGATTTTGTGTGGGGATCAACAATTCTTTTGCAGTTGAACTTCATTATTATGGCCTTGTTGTCTGAGAAGAAACATAATACAATTTCTATTCCTTTAGTTTTGCTAAGGTTTGATTTGTATCCTAAAATGTGATCTATTTTGGAGTATGTGCCATGAGCTTATATAAAAAGTGTACATTCTTTTACTATGGGATGGTGTGTTCTATATATGTCTTTTAATCCCATTTGATCTGGGGTCACATTTAAGTCCTTTGTATCCTTGCTTAGTTTAAGTTTAGAGGATCTGTCCAGTTCTGTCAGAAGGGTGTTAAAATCTCTATTAAGGTGTTATGGGATACCATATTTCTCAAACCCTTCAAGATCTGTTTTATAAATCTGGGTGCATTTAAGTTAGGCATGTAAATGTTTAGTATTGAGATGTCTTCTTGTTGTATTGTTCCTTTGACCAGTATGAAGTGTCCATCTTTGTATGTCTTAACTAAAGTTGTTTTAAATCTGATTGTACCTGAGAATAAGATTGCAACACTTCCTTTCTTCTGATTTCCATTTGCTTGATAGACTGTTTTCCATCCCTTAACCCTGAGTCTTGATTTGTCCTTCAGTGCTTGGTGTGTCTCCTAGAGACAGCATATGGAGGGCTTGTGTTTTTTTCATCGATACAGCCAGCCTGTGTCTCTTCAGTAAGGCATTCAATCAATTGACATTTATTGAAAGTAAGAATAGTGGTAGAATTCTATTCATCTTATTGTGAGGTAGCTTGTTGTGTAGTTAATCCTTTGTGCCATTGTGAAAGCTAAATTCTGGCCTTTGGCTTCTAAATGTTTACTTTGGTGATGGTTCATTGTGGTGTTCAGTATTGAAAATAGGTCTAAGTATTTCCTATGGAAATAGTCTCATAAAATATTTCCTCAGTGCTTGTATATCTGTAAAAGATTTGATTTCTTCATCAATTTTGAAGTTAAGTTTGGCAGGATACAGGATTCTGGGCTGAAAATTATTTTGTTTAAGGATGTTAAAGATGGATGACCATGTTCTCCTGGCTTAGAAGGTTTCAGTTCATCCTAAGGATCTTCCCTTATAGGACAATTGGTGCTTATTCCTAGCTGCTTACAGGATTTTGTCCTTCACCTTCACTTTGGACAGGTTCATTACAATGTGTCTTGGACAGGTTATGTTAGAGTTGAGATGACATGGATTTCAATATTCATCTGAAAGGAATGCGTCAGCATCTTTAGTAAAACTTAAGAAGTTTTAATTTATGATAGTCTCCAGTAGGACTTCCATACTTTTGGGACAATCTTCTTCCTCTTCAGGGATTTCTATTATCCATGTGTTTGAATTCTTTATGGCATCTCATGGTTCTCTAGGTGCCTTCTCTGCTTTCTTTCTTTTCTTTTATGACTCTGTTCCTACCTGTGTTAACTCAAAGATTTTATCCTCTAACTCTGATGTTCTTTGTTCTACATATTCTAATCTATTTTGATACTTTCTACTGTTTCTTTACATTCCCTGATTGTCTCCTTCATTTCTTTAAGGTCATTCATATCTTTCTATATATATATTTTTTAATTTTAAAATTTGGTTTACTAAAAGATACCAACAAAAGTGAAGACAATCCCCATGGTAGAAGTTCATTTGTTAATGCAGACAACAAAGGGTAAGTATTCAAAATATATAACAAACTTCGACAAAACAATGAGAAAAAGATAAACCAGCCCACAGATAATGTGCAGAATGTATGAACAGGAAAAATTAAACCAACATCAGTCACTTCTAGGTTGAATACTACCTGGGCAGAGAGGAGAAGGTAATGCTTTATTCCACACCAGTTTGTCTGAGTTTAGTATCATGTATACATATTACCTTTTCAGAACCAAAAAGTATTACTGAAAAAAAAGTTATGTTTTATATTTAGTCACATATATTGAAAAACTCTATTTTCTGTAAGATCATGTGATTCCTGAAGTATGCCAAGACAATGGAGACAATTAGCTTTTCATTCCCTTCCTTCCTATACTACATGTAGAACAGAACTCACAAATACATTTGATGGTTGAACAAAGCCTCAAATTTTTTCTTCTTAGAGAGTTTCACTTTGTTGCCCTCAGTAGAGTGCTGTGGCATCACAGCTCACAGCAACCTCCAGCTCTTGGGTTTAGGCGATGCTCTTGCCTCAGCCTCCTGAACAGCTGGAACTACAGGTGCCCACCACAATGCCCGGCTATTTCATTTTGTTTTTTGCATTTTTTGGCTGGAGCTGGGTTTGAACCCGCTATATTCTACATATCTCTCATCTGACTTCTGTTTTGCCTTTCCATTTTCTCTTCCAATCCCTTCATTGTCTTAATAATCCATATTTTAAAATTCCTTTCTGTCAAATCCATTAATTCTTTCTAGGAAGACTCTTCCTTAAAAATTGCCTCATGGTCCCTTGGAGGAGTTGCTCTAATTTGATTAATCATGGTGCCTAAATTTTTCCTTTTGTTCCTCCCCCCTTCTTCTTTTTCACTTCCTTGTGCACCTTTTTTCTTCTCACTTCCTCCTTTGCTTCAAGTTACCTTGTCTCAGAGTTTAGATGAGGATGAGTCCTCTTGGTATGGGGTCAGAAGGCAGAGAAGGATTACAGCAAGCATAGAGAAGAAAGAGGAAAGGAGAAAAAGAAGAAAAGAAAAAAAATAAAAGAGGGGGTGAAGTGTAGGCAGAAAGCAAAAAGAAAGAAAGAGAAGAGAAAGAAATGCAAAAGGGGGGAAGGAGGACTAATAGAAGAAAATTGAACAACAGGTGAGATGGAGGACAGGAAGGAAGGTTCAGTGTGATAGAAAAGATGTTATTCAGCACGGTTCTAAGGACACATCTATAGCTTAAGCATTGTGAGGAGCTGAGCTGGGTGTGTTCCTCAACATTAGGCACTCCTTACATTTCTATCCACAGCCAGACTCTTCCTCTGCCAAAAAATAGGAAGAGAAGAAAAACAACAAACACAAAAACCAAGAAGAAAAAATTGAATAAGAAAGAAAAAAAAAAAAAAGAAAGAAAGAAAGAAAAGTTCTTCAACATGATCTTTCTACTACATTCTTCCTGGGGCCAACTGTAAAAAGTTTACTTGGCCTCTTTGAGCCAGGCTACTGCTGCAGTCTACCTGGCAGACCACCACTGCATCACACACACCCTCAGCAAAAAAAAAGAGTGAAAAAAGAAAGAAAAGTATATAGATAGATAGATAGATAAAGGAAAATTAAATGTACTGTTGAATCACATTAAGGAGAGGGAGGGAGGGGGAATGACAAAGAAAGAAAGAAAGAAGAAAGGCAACAAACAAAAAAAAAAAAAAAAGAAAGAAATAAAAATCAAGAAACAGGGTGGGGGGAGTGTCTTAGATGATGCCAAAGCACTTTATGTGGGAAAGATGAGATGAATAGAAGAATGTCTATCAACTGACAGAATGCAGAGGAGTGTACTAGGGTGAGAGAGTAATTCAAGCTAAAATTCTGCAGCAATAACAAAAAAATAAAAATAAAAATAAAAAAATACAGAAGTCCTTGCTCTTGTTGAAGGTAAAAATGGAAGATAGGAGAAGATTCAACCATACAACTTAGCAGAAAGCAATGCACATTGAAACAAGATAAAAAAAAAAAAAAAAAAAAAGAACGCCTGATGTAAGCAATCTCAGCAACCAATTGAGGAAGGAAAGAAGAGAAAGAAAAAATAATAAAAATATAAGCTAAAATAAAAAGAAGCAAAAGAAAAGAAACAAAACAGACCCTCAAAATTTATATACACATATATATGACGTAGGGATTCAATTATTTTAGAAATATATTTATTGTGCAATATACTTTTTGGAAACCAGGTAGCACTGTGAATTTGGGGGACAAACAACACAGCTGTTAACATCTCTCTGGTTCCCAGGCTTAGAGCAGTTTGCCAACTTATTATTTCCTGGTGGTTGCCGATTCACTTTAGCACTCAGCCCCAGCAGATCTGGTATTTCACACTTCTCAACAATCAACAATTCTTCAGAGACAGGCCTCACAGATCACCCCTGAAACTATTCCCATGGAAAGCGGGGGTCTCTGGGCTTCTCCCAAGTGAAGGACTGCTTCCTGCAGGCAGAACTCTGACTGCTACACCTTAAAACCCCAACAAGGTGCCCACCTGTACAGGCTTCTAGTACTATTCTCCACAATGGCATATCCATGACTGGGAACTTTCCCCATATGGATGCTTCACCTGCTGCCAAATTGCAGTAGGACCACTCCAGACAGCACCCGAAACTGGCCCCCAAATTCTACTCAGGAGTGTCTACTTCTCCAATCTTTTCAGAGCCCCTGAGCCTGACACGAGTAAATGTCAACTTCACAGAGGCAGAACTCGGACCGCAAAGCCTTAGGACCCCAATAAGAGGCCTGCCTACGCAGGCTACTAGCACCCTTTATCACAATGGCTTCCCATGCTCTGGGAACTTTCCCTCATGAATGCTTCACCTATTGCCAAACCATGGTAAAGCCACTCCAGTCAATACTCCAATCTGGCCACCAAATTCCACTTGGGAGAACACCTAGCTTCCCCCAAGAACCACAAACTGTGAGAAGATTCTTGTGGGACCTCTCTCCACCACTGCCATGTCCACTGCCACCACCACTACCATAGCCTGAGCATGGTCATGGAAACCTGCCCAAGTGTGTCAGTTCTCTGTAGATCCAGCCAAATCTAGCTGTCCACCTCCATGCTGCACACTCTGAATAACCTCTACACATCAATATTCCACACTGGGACTGATCCAGCCATTTCCCTATGCCCTTTTGCTCTATGAAGCCTCAGCTAAACATCCTTCCCATCTGCCATCATGGCCCACCCCCTATGCAATTTGTTTAATGTGTAGCTGAGATCTATTAGCTAAGATTTTGCTGAGTGTTTTTGCATCAATATTCATTAGTGAAATTGATTGGTAGTCCTCCTTTATAGTTGGGTCCTTTTCTGGTTATGGAAAGAGGTGATTTTGCTTCATAGATTATGAAGGTTTCTTTCTTCTCAATGTTTTGGAATAGGTTCTGCAGTATAGGTCCAAGTTCATCTTCGAAGCTGTGACAGAATTCTGATGTGAAGCCATCTGTTCCCAGGGTTTTTTTTTGTTGTTGTTGTTCTTCTTGTTGTTGTTGTTGGAAGATTTTTTATTGTTTCTTCAATTTCAGTGGTTAAAATTTTTCTGTTCAAGAGATCTGTTTCTTCCTGGTTAAGTCTAAGGAGAAGGTGTGATTCCAGGTATTGGTCCATTTCTTCCTCATTGTCAAATTTCTGGGCATATAGTTTTTTGTAGAACTCAGAAATAATCTCTTTTATCTCTGTGGTATCAGTTGTTATTTCCCTCTTTCCAGTTCTCATTTAGATTATTAAAAATTTCTCTTTTATATTTCTGGTTAAACTGGCCATTGGTTTATCAATTGTATTTCTTTTTGAAAAACCAACTTTTTGTTTGATTAATTTTCTGAATGATTCTTTTATTCTCAGTTTGATGCATTTCTGAATTAATTTTAGTTATTTGTTTTCTTTTGCTGTTTCTTATTCTTCTGATCTTCATTTTCCATTTCTTTAAGATGATTCATTACATTGTTGGTGTGCACTCTCTCCTTTCCAGATGTAGGCATCTAATGTGATAAATTTTCCTCTTAGCACTGCTTCTGCAGTATCCCACAGGTTTCGGTAGCTTGCATTGTTGTTATGTTCAAGAATGATTTTCTCCTTTATCTCTTCATTGACCCAACTGTCATTCAGTATAAGGTTGTGTAGTTTCCATGTCTTTGTGTGGGGATAAAAACTTTTGTTGGAGTTGAGTTCTACCTTTATTGCCTTGTGGTCTTAGAAAATATAGGTATAATTTCAATTCTTTTGATTTTGTTGAGGTTTGATTTGTATACTAGAATATAATCTATGTTGGAGAATGTTTCATGGCCTGCCAAGAAGAACATGTATTCCTTAGCTTTGGGATAGAGTGTTCTGTATATGTCTATTAAGCACAGTTGTTCCAGGGTCACTTTTAAGTCCTATATATCTTTGTTTACTTTCTGTTCAGAAGATCTATCTATCTCTGGAAGAGAAGTGTTAAAGTCTCCTAATACTATGAGGTTACAGGATATCATATTGCTCAGATTAATTAAGGTCCATTTTATAAATCTGGGAACAGTTAGGTTAGTTGTATAAATATTAAGAATCAAAATATTCTCTTGTTGTATTGTTTCCTTGACTAATATGAAGTATCCATATTTCATATTTGTCTTTTTTTTTTTTTACTTTAATTGCTTTAAATATACTTGTGTCTGAAAATAAGTTTTTGACTCCACCTTTCTTCAGATTTTCATTTGCCCATAGTATTGTTTTTCATCCCTTCATGCAAATCTTGCTTTGTCCTTCAAGGCTAGGTGTGTTTCCTAGAGCCAGCTTATGTATGGCTTATGCTTTTATAAACATTCAGCCAGCCTGTGCCCCTTCAGTGGGGAATTCAAGCCATTAACATTAATTGAGAGAATTGATAGGTGGGGTAGAGCTCTATTTATCTTACTTTGTGAAAGTCATTTGCTTAGTTTTCTCTTTCATCTCAATGTTGTAAGTAGGATTTTTCCTTTTGTTTCTGGGTGTTAGTTTTATGAAGGTCCATTGTGATAGTCAATGTGGAAAGTATGTCTAAGTATTTCCTGTTGATGTGGTGTTATTGTGGCAAACATCTCATTTTGCATATCAGTAAAAGATGTGATTTCTCCATCAGTTTTAAAGTTTAACTTAGTAGGATATAGAATTCTGGGCTGGATATTGTTTTATTTAAGAAGAGTGAAGGTAGATGAACATTGCTTCTGGCTTGAAAAGTTTAATTTGAGAAGTGTGCTGTTACTCTGATGGGTCTTCTCCTGTAGGTCAGATGCTTACACCTGGCTGCTTGAAGAATTTTCTCTTTCATCTTAACTTTGAAAAGATTCATGATAATGTGTCTTGGAGAAGCTCTGCTTGAGTTGAGATGACCTAGAATTTGATATCCTTCTGAAAGAATTGTGTCAGAATTTTTGGTAATATGTGAGAAATTTTCATTTATGATATCCTCTAGTAGGGCTTCCATTCCTCTAGTGTGTTCTTCTTCCCCTTATGGAATACCTAAAGTTCATATGCTTGGATGCATCATGAAGTTCCACAGTTTTCTCAATGAGCATTCTGCTTTCTCTCTCTCTCTCTCTCTTTTTTTTCCATCTCTTTAAGTGCCCATGTTAGCTCAAGAGTTTTATCCTGTAGCTCTGAGATTCTTTCTTATCCATAGTCTAATCTATTATGGATATCTTCTACTTTCTTTAGGTTTTCTCATTGACTAACTTAATGTATTAAGATCTACTATATCCTCTCTATATTCTTCATCTTTATTCCTTTATTCAGTTCTCTTTTTGGATCTCTTTTTGGTTATTTTCCATTTTCTCAGTAATTTCCCTCATTTTTTTTTTTTTACCATTCATGTTTTAAATTCCATTTTCATCATTTCTAACATTTTTTAAAAGGTGAGATCCTCTGCAGTAGCTACCTCATTGTCCTTTAGGGGGATGCTGTACCTCTGTTCTAGCATTTCATGTGGTGAGGATTTTGCTGTTGTTTCTTCCTCATGGGTGCTTTCTTTTTGTCTGTTTCCTTACCCTACTGTTCTTTTTACTTCCTCTTCCTCTTAAAGTTTCTTGTCTACAAACTTACGTGTTGAAATGGCCTTTTGTATAGTACCAATAAGAAGAGAGTGAATAATAAGGGAGAAAAGATAACAAAGGAGAAAAAAAGAACTAAATTGGGTTAAAAGGAAGGACTGACAAAAAGAAGAGAGTAACAGAAAGAGAGAGACAGGAGTAATAATTGTGTTCAGTAATTATTGTGAGTGCTTTGACCTCACCCACAATTTCTAGCCTCTGGTGGACTGGGTTGGGTGGATACATGGATGTCAAGAGATCCTTACCAGATTGTCCAAAAACAAGACCCCTGAATTCACCAAATAAAGAAAAGTAAAGCAAAAACAGAAACAAAAACAGTAGTTTTCACAATAGGGACCTACCACTAATGTGCTTCCAAAGGCCAAAGCTAGAAGAACAACTTATACCAGAGGATCAATATCTCCTTGAACCGGGCCAAAGCCATAGCACCCCAGCCAATGCCTCAAAGTGAGGCTCTGTCTGATAACTGAAATACACATTGACAAAAAGTAAAATAGATCAGAAAAAAGGAATAATGATAATAATAATAAAATTTTATGAAGATAACTGAAAATAATTATATAAGATGTAGAAAAAGTGGTATATCTTATTGATTTGAGAAATTTATGTGTGAAATATAAGAAAAGTAGAAAAATCTTTACAGAAAGAGAGAGAAAAGGATAGAAATGGAAAGGAAAAAAAGAATAAAAGGAGTTGGAAAAATTTAGCAAAACTGGGGCTTTTGTTATTGAATAAAGTAAAAATGGAAAGATAAAAATGCTATAAAACAAAACCAAACAAACAAACAAAAAACTTTGATGGTATAAAATTAAGGAAAAAAAGAATAACAGGAGCAGAAAGTCTAGCATAAATGCAACCCTACTGAAGATGGAACAAATGAAAAGTTACAATTACAAAAGAGAAAGAAAGAAAAAGAAAAATCTAGGGTAAAAATTTTGAAAAAAATTTTAAAAATAAAAAATATATATGTATGTATGTGTGTGTATATATACATATATTATATATACAGTGCCATACATACATATATATATTGCCATATTTGTCTAAACAACAGGTGACGTCTGGGGTATGAGATGCTAACCACAACACTGATAGATCTGTATAAGATGGAGACTGAACACCTCTACCTTGCAAGGGCCCCTCTTCCTGATTTCTTTGCCTTCAAACCCCACAGGTTTTGGAGGCTGAAGCTCTCCTAAGTCCACTTAATAGACATGACTTGACCTTTTCAAACTATGTCCCTTGACCATGCAGTGTCTTTCTCAGGAAAGCATGTGCCACTCAAGTGTCCCTATGGGTGGCTACCTACTTTACCAGGCGTGCCAGAGCAGGGCTGATTCTACAAGGCTGCTCTCTCCCAATCACTGCACCTGGGTTCACAGACAAACAATGAGAACTCTGCTCTGCCTAGCAGCTTAGTCCTGCCCCAGGGTGCTGTTTATGCTGTTCAAGACCACTTGCTCACCCAAACTTTCCCAAGGTAACTCCATCAAGTGCTCAGGTCCAAAAATTAAAAAAAAAAAAAAAATCCCTGAAAGACAGGCCCTCTCTGTCTGAAAACTGCTGAACCAGCCCTGCCTCTACCGGCATGTAAGTACTTCCCTCTGTTTCAATTCTCCACTGTCCTGGAATCTCCTGCTGCCTCTCTGTGCCCATGAAGTGATGTTTCTGGGAAGGACTCCCCAGCCAGAGGTGGCTGGAGTCCTTTCTTCCCTATATCACCATGTGTGGCAGCAAAGGACCTGTCTCCAGTCTGCTATCCCTCTTCTCTCTCCCAAGCTGCTTCTTCTTTTTCTTCTTCTTCTTTTTTTTTTTTATTGTTGGGGATTCATTGAGGGTACAAGATGTGTCACACACTGAAACTCCACACCCCTCTCTCTTTCCCTCTCTCTGCTCTCCCCTTTCTCCACCCCCACCATGTCATTAAATGTCATTAATTGTCCTCAAATCAAGATTGAATACATAGGATTCATGCTTTTCATTCTTGTGATGCTTTACTAAGAATAATGTGTTCCACTTCCATCAAGGTTAATACAAATGCTGTGAAATCTTCATTTTTTTAATGGCTGAATAATATTTCATAGTATACATGTGCTACAGCTTGTTAATCCATTCCTAGGTTGGCAGGCATTTAGGTTGTTTCCACATTCTGGCAATTGTAAATTGAGCTACGATAAACAGTCTAGTACAAGTGTCCTTATAATAAAACGTTTTTTTGTTGTTGTTGTTTTCCTTCTGGATAGATGCCTAATAATGGGATTGCAGGATCAAACGGGAGGTGTAGCTTGAGTTCTTTGAGGTTTCTCCATACTTTCTTCCCAAAAGGTTGTATTATTTTACAGTCCCACCAGCAATGTAAAAGTGTTCCTTTCTCTCCGCATCCATGCGAGTGTGTGTGGTTTTGAGATTTTGTGATGTGGGCCATTCTCACTGGAGTTAGATGTTATTTTAGGATGGTTTTGATTATCATTTCTCTAATAATTAATGATGATAAGGATTTTTCATATGTTTTCTAGTCATTTGTTTGTTTTCTTGAGAGAAGGTTTGGTTCATCTCTTTTCTCCATTGATACATGAGATTATTGGCTTTTTTCATGTGAATTAATTTAAGTTCTCTATAAATCCTAGCTAAATAAGTTTTTGTCTGATTTAAAATATGCAAATATCCATTCCTAATGTGTAGGTTGTTTATTTACTTTGGTTGTGGTCTCCTTAGCTATACAGAAGCTTTTCAGTTTAATTAAATCCCATTTGTTTATTTTAGCTATTGTTGTGATTGCCATGAGAGTCTTCTTCATAATGTCTTTCCCGAGGCCAATATCTTCTAGTGTTTTTCCTATGCTTTCTTTAAAAATTTTTATTGTTTCCTGCCTTAAATTTAAATTTTTATCCATCTTGAGTCAATTTTTTGTGAGTGGAGAGAGGTGAGGTTCCAGTTTCAGTTTTTTTTATGTGGATATCCAGTTCTCCCGGCACCATTTATTGAATAGGAAGTCTTTCCCCCAGTGTATGTTCTTGTTTGGTTTATCAAAGATTAGGTACTTGTAAGTTGTTAGTTTCATTTCTTGGTTTTCTATTTGATTCCAAATGTCTATGTCTCTATTTTTGTGCCAGTACCATGCTGCCTTCACTACTGCAGCCTAAGATTCTCCCAAGCTTCTTAAACACAACAATGGCTACCATAGAATTTTGTATCCTGCAAAACTATGTTTCCCATATGAGGAAGAAATAAAGGCTTTTTCACACAAGCAAACAATGAGGGAATTTGATAAAACCACCCAGGACCTGCAGGAAGTACTCAGATCTGAATTATATACTAATTAGCACAGTAGACATACACCAGTGTAAAATCAGTTGGAAGTTAAAGCTCAGAGCCCACATTAAATAATGGTTCACAAAGTAAAACAAAGCAATAAGATTCTACCAAAGACGATTGACATAAATGCAACCAACTTATGAATTGTTTCAATAAATGTGAATGGCTTGAATTTCCCATGCAAGATATAGGCTGGCTGAAGGAATAAAAATATCCAAGCCACGTATCTCCAGAAAACACATCTAACCTACAAGGCTTCATTCAGATTAAAGGTGAGAGGATAGAAAAAATATTCCACATAAATGGAAATCAAAATAAAGCTGGTGTAGCCAGTCTCATACCAGATAACATAGACTTCAAATCAACAATAGTAAAAGAGGTAGAAATAGTCATTATATAATGGTAAAGGGACAAATTATACAATAACACATAACAATTTTAAATATTTATGCATCTAACAAAAGTACACCCAGATTTATATAAAAAAAAACCCTACAATATCTAAACAAAATGATAAATAAAAGCATCATAATTTTCAGTGACTTTAGCACCTCATTAACAAAGCTGGACAGATCCTCCAAGAAGAATATAAAGAAAGAAACAATGGACTTAAATGGTACTCTAAATGTGCCTAATAAATATTTACAGAACATTCTACCCAATTACTACTGAATATATACTCTCTTCATCAGCACATGGATCATTCTTAAAGATGGTACCATCTTAAGCCACAAAACATGTCCCAACAAATATTAAAACAGTAATCATACCATATGTCTTCTCAAACCACAGTGGGATAAAATTAGAAGTCAACTCCAAAACAAAACCTAAACTGCACACAAAAACATGAAAATTAACAACCTACTGCTGAATAATTATTGGATCAAGGAACAAATTCAATGGAAACCAAAAATATTCATCAAAATAAATGAAAAAGAGGAATACAATTTACTAATATCTATAGAATTCAGCAAAAGCAGTTGTAAGGGAAAAATTCATAGCTTTAAATACCTTCATTAAAAAACAGAAAGTTCACATATCAAAAATGTAATGAATCATCTCAAGAAACTAGAAAAAGAGCAAACCAAACCCAAACCCAGCAGAAAAAAAGGAACTACTAAAATCAAAGAAAAATTAAATGAAATAAAGAAAAAAATACAAAATATTAATGAAAATATACTTGATTATTTACGTAGGTGAACGACACTAATAGACCCTTTCAATAGATTCACTAAAAAATAAAAGAAAGGACCCAACAATCATAAATGAAAATGGAGATATTATGATGCTACCACAGAAATACAAAAGTTCATCTGTATATACTATAGAAAAATCTATGCACATATACATGAAAATGTTAAGGGAATAGATAAATTCTTGTAAACACAGAACTTCCTAAGCCTCAATCTGGAAGAAATAGAAATCCTGAATAGACTAGTAACAAGCAATTAAGTTGAAACAGCAAAAAAAACCCCAAATCTCCCAGCAAAAGAGCCCCAGAACAGATGGATTAGGAGGCAAATTTTACCAGAACTACCAAGTACAAAGAATTTGTACCCAACAAAAGAAATTATTTTATAACATCAAGAAGAAAAGAGTTGGCTAACCTCCCATATCACAGAGGTTACAGAGCCAGCCATATACACCGAGGCCAGTGGGTTTGAACCTGGCCCAGGCTAAAGAAACAATACCAACTGCAACAACAACAATAAAAAAATAGCTGGGCATTGTGGAGGGTGCCTGTAGTCTCAGCTATTTCGGAGGCTGAGGCAAGATAATAGCTTAAGCCCAAGAGTTTGAGGTTGTTGAGAGCTGTGACACCATGGCACTCTACCAAGGGCAACATGGTGAGACTCTGACTTACAAAAAAAAAAAAAAAAAGCACACACAAGAAAAGAATCCTCCCCAATTTATTCTATGAACCTCATATTACCTTGATACATAAGCCAGGAATAACACAACAAAAAAAGAAAACTGCAGAGCAATGTGCCTTATGAATACAAATGTAAAATCTTCAATAATATCCTAGGAAAACAATTTCAGCAGCAAATCCAAAAATTAATCTGTCATGACTAAATGGGCTTTATCCCAGGGATGCGAGGATGATTCAACATATGTGGGCCACAAATGTGATTCACCACAGAAACAGAAACAAAAACAAAAATTCTATGATCATCTCAATGGATGCAGGAAGAAAAATAAAGCATTTAACATATTTCTATAATAATTCTGAACAGGAGGGAGGGAAAGATGGCAAACTAGAGGTAGATTTCACTAGAAGCTCCTGCCCAGAAGGAGAAAAATTGGACTGAAGTGAACTTGGAGAAGTTGAAAGTGCAGAGTTGAGCACAAGGAGAAGAAAGCAAGGCACATATTGTACTTACAGAGACAAATGGCAAGGCCAAGAAGGAGGAACAAAGATAACAGACAATAGGTATGAAGTGATTAGACTGAAGATGCTTGCTCTCAAAGGGATAGAAGACTCCTCTCTCCATTGGAATGCTCCTCTCCCAACTGGAAGCTCACTGACTTTACACCAGTGTGAAGGGAATAAAAAATCTCTCACCTCACTCCACAGAAGAGAGCTATGTGGTTCCAGTTCTCCTACACCTGGGAATTTCCATCTCTAAATCCCAGTCCCCATCCTGATGGAAGCAAAAGTGAACAAACATTCTCTCAGTAGTCCTGAGCCCACATCACACCATTGGTCATCTCTGGTTGCCTGACAGACTGCCAACTGCATAGGCTGAAGTATTTGGCCAGTTTTCTGAGAGGCCTCTGCATGTGTGGACCATTGAACCAAGTGGTTCATCACCAGAGCCAAGAGGAAATAGTGGCATGACAGTTACAACTTTAGCAAGGGGAGGTGGTCTCTCCTGGCTACCATTACTGCTAGAAGCGACCCTTCCCCAGCTCCCTGGAAAGCCCTTGCCTGGTATCTGTGCCTGGAAACATCTGGAAATTCTCTGAACATATTTGTTAGTGTTGCTTATGTTGCCTGAGTGAATTTAACTGCAACTCTTGGTCAGAACTGTCCACAGATCCTTGTTCTCTGGCTACCACTGGCTGGGGATGCAGGTTCACAATTTACTTGATGTTGAGTGGGAAGTTTTCGAAGAGTGAGGAATAAAATCAGCAGGTATATCTGAGAATCCCCCTCCTCCACCAGTCGACAGCAGAGGGAGGGGACACAGGTGTTCATATCTTTGTGCAACACAGATTCCAGTAAAATACTATGACTCCTTTGAATTGGGTAGAGGGCAGGTTGAAACCAGGACAGAACCAGATTGCACTATCTCATAAAGCCAGCCCTCAGAGACTATTGCTACTTTCCTGAAAATGAGATTTGCAAGGCTATAGTGCAAGGGCCACAAGCAAAGCTGCAGCTCATTTGGGAAGAGGTGATTAGCTCCATTACCTGAGGCCTCCTGGTCTGATCTCATGCCACCAGTTCTAGTTGCAAAACAGGTCTGTACAGTGTTTCCTAAGAGTTCACAATTAAATTATTTCTCAGTAACTATATGGAGAGAACATATCAATTAATCTAAAAATGTATATTTAATATATGAAGAAAAATCTGAAAATACTCATAGGGAGTAGCTAGCAAAAAAATTCTGGCAACATGAAAAATCAGAGCAAATCAACTCCCACAGAGATTGTAATAAAGATATAGCAGAAAATTCCATTCATAGAGAAATTGCAGAAATATCAGGAATAGAATTCAGAATATGGATGGTAAATAAGATGAATGGATTTAAGAGAAGTTGGAAATAGAAATTTTAAAAAATATTCCAAAAGTTGTCTCAACAAATTAGTGAATTTAAAGAAAGTCGTGAAGGAACTGGACATAATGGAAAAATATCTAGCAGAGTTTAAGAAATTAAAAGAGGCATTTGAAGAGCTTTGAAACACAGTAGAGATCCTCACTAACAGAGTAGAACATGGAGAAGAAAGAGTTTCAGAAACTAAAGACAAGACTTTTGAACTAACCCAAACACTCAAAGAGGCAGAAAAAGAAAGATCAAAAACAGAATATTCCCTGAGAGAGTTATGGGATCTTTCCAAAATATCAAACGTTCAAATTATAGGGATTCCTGAAAGAGAAGAGGATGGACCTAAAGGCACTGATGCTCTACTCCAAGACATTATTGTGGAGAGACAAAAAAATGCAGATAGTAGATAGTTTTAGAACTCAACCACAACTCTATACAAAGCATCTCCTAGACACATGGTGACTAAGTTTGCCAAACTTAATATGAAGGAGAAAATCCTGTAAGCAGCTAGGCATAAGAAAAGTCTTAACTGCAAAGGAAAAAAAAAATCTCAGGACAGCATATCTTTAGCTGAAAATTTTCCAGACAGCAGAGAGTAGTCATATGCTTTTAACATTCTTAAACAAAACAATTTTCAGCCAAGGTTCCTGTTTCCTGCTAAACTCGGTTTCACTTGTGATGAAGAAATCAAGTATTTCACTGAAATTTGAATGTTGAGGAAATTTTCCATAACTAAACCAGCTCCTCAAGAAGTATTCAGACCCACTCTTCATAATGATCAGCAGGATGGTCTATCACCATAGTAAACACACAGATAAATTAAAGAACAAAGCCTAGATTACACAATGATGCAAGGGATAAATATAAACTCTGGACCACTGAAACACATGATAAACAAAAGTTCACCATACCTATCAATTCTTTTAACAAATGTGAGTGGTTTTAATTCCCCTCTCTAGAGGCACAGACTGCCTGACTGACCATCAGACTGACTACTGACCATCCATGTAAACATGAAAGGGCCTCAGCTTTTGTAGTCAGTCAGTCTGAACCATCCTTGAGACACTGGGATAAAACCAACTTGGTCATGGTGTATAATTTGTTTGATATATTGCTGAATTCTGTTTGCTAGGATCTTTTTTTTTAACTTTTCTTTTTTTCTTATTTTTATTTTTATTTTTTATTAAAACATAAACACATAGATCATGCATACATTAATGCATTTATGGGATACAATGTGCTGATTTCATATAGAATTAGGAATGCTTACATCACACTGGTTAATATATACCTCATCTCACTTACTCAGTTATTGTGTTAAGACATTTATAATCTATACTAATAGATCCGACATGTACCCTGGCATTATGCACCATAGCCTTGATCCCACCATTCACCCTCCCTTGATCTGACTTCCCCCCTCCTCTCCAATCCTCCCTCATCCCGCCTTCATCTTGGGCCATAGTAGTGATGGATTCTTCATATGAAGGTGTGAGTGATTGTAAATTGGTTTCATAGTAGTACTGAGTACATGGATATTTTTTTTTTCCATACTTGAGATACTTTACTAAGTAGGATATGTTCCAGCTCCATCCATGTAAAGGTAAAAGAGGTAAAGTCTCCATCTTTTTTAAGGCTTTGTAATATTACATGGTATGCATATACCACAATTTATTAATCCATTCATGGGTTGAGGGGCTCTTGGGCTTCTTCTGTGACTTGACTATTAGGAATTGAGCTGCAATGAGCAATCCGGTGCAAATATCTTTGTTATAAAGTTATTTTTTGGTCTTTTGGATGTACACCTAGAAAAGGAATGGCAGGATCAACTGGCAAGTCTACTTTTAGATCCCTGAGTATTCTCCATACTTCTTTCCAAAATGGACGTATTAGCTTGCACTCCCACTAGCAGTGCAGAAGTGTTCCCTTTTCTATATATCCATGCCAACACCTGTAGTTTTGGGATTTTGCTATGTGATCCATTCTTATGGGCATTAGATGATATCTCAAAGTGGTTTTGATTTGCTTTTCTCTGATGATTAAAGATGATGAGCACTTTTTCATGTATCTGTAGGCCATGTGCCTATCTTCTTCAGAGTAGATTCTGTCAAGTCCCTTGCCGACAAGGAAATGGGATTACTTGTTTTTTTCTTATTAATAAGTTTAAATTGTCTGTTATCAACACTCTTGTTATCAAACCTTTGTCATATGCATAAACTGCAAATATCCTCTCCCATTCTGAGGCCTGTCTGCTTGCTTTGTTTACTGTATTGATGGCTGTGCAGAAGCATTTTACTTTGATCAGATCCCAGTAATGTATTTTTGATGTTGCTTAAATTGTCCTGGGGTCTTCCTTATAAAGTATTCTCCCAGACCAATTTCATTAAGTGATTATCCTGCACTCTCTCCAAGAATCTTTATAGTTTCTTGTCTTAAGTTTAGATCTTTTATCAGGTGAGAGTCAATTTTTACTAATGGTGAAAGGTGCAGGTCCAGTTTCAGTTTTCTACAAGTTGCCAGCCAATTCTCCCAGAATCATTTGTTAAATAGTGAATCTTTCCCCCAGTTTATATTTTTGATGGGCTTATAAAAAATCAAATGATGATAAGTGTCTGGGTTCATCTCTTGGTTTTCAATTCTGTTCCACACATATGCTTCTCTATTTTTGTGCCAATACCATGGTGTTTTGATCACTATAGATTTGTAGTATAGTTTGAAGTCTGGTAGCGTGTTTCCTCCTGATTTGTTTTTATTTCTGAGTAATGTCTTGGCTATTCAAGGTTTATTCTGGTTCCATATAAAACAAAGTACTATTTTTTTCAGATCTTTAAAGTATGATGGCAGTGCTTTGTAGGGATTGCATTAATTTTGTAAATTTGTTTGGGTAATATGAACATTGTTGATTCTTCCTAGCCATAAGCATGGTATGTTTTTCCATTTGTTAACATCTTAATCTATCTCTTTTCTCATAGTTTCATAATTCTCACTATAGAGATCTTTCACATCCTTTGTTAGATAAATTCCCAAATATTTCATCTTCCTTAGCACAACTGTAAAGGGAATAGAGTCCTTGACTGCTTTTTTGGCTTGAATATTATTGGTATAAATAAAAGCTACTGATATGTGAGTATTGATTTTGTATCCTGATATGCTACTGTATTCCTGATCACTTCTAAGAGTTTTTTGGTTGGGTCCCTGGAGTTTTCCAGGAATAACATCATATCATCTGTGAAGAGTAAAAGTTTGATCTCCTCTGACCCTATTTGGATACTCTTGTTCGCCTTCTTTTGCCTGATTGTGATGACAAGAAATTCCATTACAATGTTAAAAAGCAGTGGAGACAATGGACATTCTTGCTGGTTCCTGATCTGAGTAGAAATGTTTTTAATTTTACTGCATTCAATATATTGGCTGTGGATTTGCTGTAGATGGCCTCTATCAGTTTAAGAAAAGTCCTTTCTATACCTATTTTCTTCAGTGTTCTGTTAATGAAAGGATGCTGGATATTATCAAAAGATTTTTCTGCATCTATTGAGAGAATCATATGGTCTTTGTTTCTTAGGTTGTTTGTGTGATGTATTATATTTATAGATTTGCATATATTGAACCACCCTTGGGACCCTGGGATAAAACTCACTTGGTCATGGTGTATAATTCGTTTGATGTGTTGCTGGATTCTGTTTGCTAGGTTCTTATTGAATATTTTTGCATCTATGTTCATTAAAGATAGTGGTATATGGTTTTCTTTTCTTATTGGGTCTTTTCCTGGTTTGGGAATCAGGGTGATATTTGCTTCATAGAATGTGTTGGGAAGTATTCCTTTTTTTTCAATGTTTTGGAAAAGCTTAAGTAATATAGGTACTATTTCCTCTTTGAAAGTGTGGTAGAATTCTGATGTAAAGCCATCTGGTATCAGACTCCTCTTTTTTAGGAGATTTTGTATAGTTAATTGTATTTCAGTTCTTGATATAGGTCTGTTCAGCATTTCCAATTAAGTCAAGGAACTTGGTGTGATTCAAAGTATTGGTCAATTTCTTTCAGATTTTCATATTTCTGAGAAAAAAGTTGTTTGTAGTATTCATTAAGCATTTTTTGAATTTCTGAGGTGTCTGTTTTTAATTTGCCTTTGTCATTTCTGATTGATAATATTAGGGACTTTAATTTTCTATTTTTGGTTAGGTTGGTCAAGGGTTTATCAATTTTTTTCTTTTCTCTCCTTTCCTTTATTTTTAATATATATAATTTTTTATTAAGTCTTTTGTACATAGATCATAAATACATTTATGCCTATTTCAGTGTGTTGATTATATACAAATTTGAGTGCCTTCATCATACTAATAGCATAGCTTTCATCTCATTTACCCAATTATAGCATTAGGACATTTGTGTTCTACACATGATAGAACCAACTTGTACTT